>JAHWXV010786342.1:0-10917 GCA_024586415.1 Phrixothrix hirtus
CCATATTTTATCGAAATTATTAATACTAATCAATGAATAACGTCATTTTGTTTAAATTATTTTGTTAATATTTTATTTATTTTTACTTCAAATACATTATGTTTACATCTTACGTGAAAATATGTTGTATATTTCACTTCAAATACTTCAGTGATTTGTTTATATAATTTTTGTAACGTTTATTTTTATAAATATTAATATTTCACGAGGCGCGCCTATTTTATGGAGGTATCATAATCACATTTATCAATAAACAGGCAATCGTTTTTATTTTAGGAGCATTGTACATGTTATACACGTATTATACTTTCCCGATTACTATAGAAGTATTCATCGACATTTACTGTTTACTATATTCTTTATAACTTCATGATAAAGTTCTATAGAAAACGATAGCAATATAATATGCTTTACAAAGTTATTTGAGTAAGATAGAAACAACATTATTAGAAGGGAGAACAGTAATTACAAGTTTCAGCGACTAAACTGTAACGGAACTAACACGTAACTCTCTAGTTAGAGAAACGTAATTGCAACGGTGTATATACGTAAATGCTATTCCCCATTTTAGTGACATAGACGTTATAGAAATGTTTTAGGATGGTTGAAATGGATAGTAACCAAATACTTTGAAGTCAACTTAGGAGTTATTAACACGTATCAATAACTAAAAATGCTGCTTGGGCCACAGCTCATATCACACCAACTGAAACCGAGTAGATGTTGACCTTCGTGCAATATAAATTGTCAAAAAATATTAGAGCTTTACATACACCAATTTTATTAATGAAAAGAAAAGGATATGTAATTCACCAGGGAGAACTTTTCGAAATCTACTCTACGTCAAAAAGCAGTACATATAATATTTATTTAAAATTTACAAAAATATTTAACTATGTATATAAATTTATAATAGAACTTACAGAATATTCAAAATTACGTAGGTTTCGCGCCCATGCGTAATCAACAAAAAGCATCATTCGCCAGTGGTATATCATTGGAGATTCCCTATATACTAAAGTAATTTTAGAACCTTATTTTTATAAATAAAAAAATTAGTAACCTCTCATAACACAATAGAACATTTATTTTAATATTAAAAATGTACAAAATAGTACATTACGATACAAGATAGGTAAATGTATTGCGATAGAAAGAATTGCATTGACTTAACCGAATTTTCATAGTTTAAAAGTAATGAAACAAATATAATGAACTGACTAGGCATTAGCTATTTAGTACTCTATACAATTCACAGAATGATATTTGCACGCCAGTTCTTAAAACTTATTTCTTTACACGCTTTTGCACACGTTAAGCTTATTGTAGTCATTTTAGATAAAATAATAGTATCTGATTGTCAAGGCGATTAATACATTATATTGTAGCGTCAAGTTGAGAGTCGCGCACAAAGTGATCAAAATTTTCAACAGCCCTGTTACGTTACCAGCTTTCGATGGATCATATTAAGTGGGGATACTTTTGTAGGATACGTAGCGTCACCATGCTGATGGGTCAAAAAGTTTCATAGATAACTGTATGAACACTGGTGAGTATATTATTTAATTTTACACAAAAATAAACGAATTAAATGGATTTAAAGTTTTGTCAATAAGTAATGTTTAAGCATAGAATTGATGTTTAAGTGGTTAAAGTGTCTGATAAAAGTCAATATATGTATACCTTTATTTGACAAAATAGGAAACTTGCATTTAAATTACACATAAACACACATAACACGTGTGATTTGAAATTATTTACAAGCAGCAATCTACTTGCATAAGAAATCCTTATAATTCGATACTCTCTGATTTTAATGCATTTAATGAAAGAACTGATCCCAGTACCTAAAAGGCTAAACTGTTATAAAGTAATTATCGTTAAAACAATTTATAGAACCGTTAAGAAGAATAAGAACGTTCTAAAATTTGCCTTCAGTAGTTCTTCATTTTATCCATAACATATTTGAGTTTTTCATGCTAGTTGATGTAATATTCGTCTTTAATAAGCGCTATTTATGCAGGAGATTATACATCATGCAAAACTCAAGGGAGCAGCGAAATTTAACACAGCATTATATTTTGCTTTTCTCGTGGGTTTTCAAATGGGTGACATTTAACGTCACTTTTGGAACACACGCTTGTCCTAAATAATAGCAAGATATATATTCACACTTCAATGTTGATGAAAGTTCATACTCGATAAAAAGATATGCAGGAAGATATAACCAATAGCAGCTAGCGATCATTTAACTTGTGGTAACTAATACATCGGCTTCAAAAATTTGTAACTTGAAATTCATAACATACAACTTCGGTGTTGCAACTTTCAATCCTAGGATTTATTAATTACAATAGCAAAAGCAAAAATTATAAAAGTTTCTGTCATGGTGTCCTGATAGAAGCTTTCAATTTAACGGAGCTTTATACATATTAAAACCTCCCTAGTACCGAATATACTATATATTTTTAACATTTCACCCATCTTAAGCAAAAGAAATTATAACAACAGTAATTAATAACGACCGTATCTTGATTTAGAAACAGCTACACATTTCTATACTGAGATCATTTCAAAACGATAAGAGTTGAACCTGTGGTAACTCAATATAATATATTTTTTAGTAACGGGAACTCAAAAATTTTTGAATACACCAAATAAAATTGATTATATGCAAGCAAATAATTAAAACAACATAAAAGAAAATGTTTAGGATAATTTAAAACAAAAATATAAATAAATTAATAAAAATAAATTTAAACTTAGTTTAAATACAATAAATAAAATAAATAAATAAATTTCCTACATTATCACTGCATTACGAATCACAGTTTCAGCAAGTAAAGTAGGTATAGATAATTGACTTTATAAAAAACTTAAAGTTTGTCCAAATTTAAATGTAACTGATAAATGATTATAAATTTTGTCAACGAGCTATGTCAGTCGGACTTCGAGTAAGTTAAGACGTGGTTTGTATGTTTATAGAACTTACTTCCTAATTTTATGTATTGAAAATGGCTTAAATACTTTTAAGGTAGTAATGAATAAGAAAATGATTTAGGTCACAAACGTATGGATATATTGAATATTTTCGCAGCGGTTTTATTCGTATTAAAGTGTCAATATACGAGGTTTATTCAAATACTATTCGACCTTTCGTTTTCATGCACCATGAAATGTAATATGGGCGCTAACTTTCGACATATGGGTACACCTGTTACTAGTGTGCATGTGCCGATTTAATACCATATATTTACAACGCATTAGTTGCTATGTGCTAATTTGTGTACTGAGTATGTATTGGATTTTATGAGTTTTAAAATGACAGAAAAAGTTGAACAGAGGTATATTTTGCAAAAATCTTGGTGATGCCCAATATCCTATTCACAAAGTTCAGAAAGCTATTGAAGACGATGCTATGAGTGTCACACAAATTAAGGCGTAATATAGTCGTTTTAAAGATGACTGCCAATTAGTGAAAAGTAAGTTGCGTTCTATAAGGCTCTCAGAATACCGTAATGATGAATTTATCTACCAAGTGGAAACCTTGCTCATGGGAGGAGCGTCTAATTATTATCAGGGAAATTGCAACAGAGATTGGAATAAGCATTGAGCCGGTACATTTCTTGGGTCTGCATGAAGTGTCTGCAAAATTTGTGCCAAAACCGTAGATGAAGGACCAAAATCAAAGTTTCAGGGGCGATGGTGGAATGTGTAAGACATAATTCTAATCTCCTCAAGACTGATCACTGGTGATGATATGTAGGTATATGAGTATAACCCACAAACCAAAGTGCAGTCTTCGCAATGGGAACATCCGTCACCTCCACGGCAAAGAAGTAACATTAAAGCCATGTTGACAGTATTTTTGACTTCCGTAGAATGGTGCATTATGAGTATATATCGGAACGCCAAACAATTAACAAAGAATACTTTTTAAACGCTATGGATCGCCTCCGGAATACTGTGCGGCGTAAAAGGCCGGACTTGTGAGTAGCCAAAAATTGTCAACTCCATTACGATAATGCACCCACTCATTCGTCTCAGATAATTCAGACTTTCTTGGGAAAAAACAACACTCCCTGGCTACTTTCTGATACGACTCCTACTGATTTTTGACCATTTCCAAAACTGAAAATGCCATTGAGAGGAACACCATTTGGGTCTAGACTTAGCTGAAGTTCATACAAAAAGAGGATTCGGAAAATGTTTTCAAAAGGGGAGTACTTTGAAGGGCATTGGTAATAAAAATCTACAAATGAATAAATGTTTTTTCCCGAATTAAGGTCGGATACTTTTTGAAGACATTTAGAATTCTGAAATTTAAAACCGTAAGTAATAGAGGTGTTAAACCTAGATTATTCGAACCCCGATAGGTGAACCCGGCGTCACTGCTATACGAAACTAGCTACAACACAACTTTAGCCAATAATTGTGCTTTCCAAATATAATAAATCGAGATGGATACCTATTTATTTGTTTTAAATATGTCACGTAGAAAAATCTTGTAAAATGTACTAGTTCAAAATAAAAAAGAGTTTAGGAATTTAGTGTATAAATTATCACAACAGATATACATAAAATTGCAAAATAATACAATGAGGAGCAAATGCATTGGAATATAAAATTTAAGACTACAGAGCAATTGATTTACATTAGGTAGTTATTATACGTTAAATATTTCAGTAATAAAAACTTGAACAATAATCATATTGTCGTAAGCGTCCATAAAAGTTAAAAGAAGAAACTGACAGCGTATTCGGCTCTTTAAAACACTTAAACAAAATTGTGCAACTTTATGGTATTTAATTGAATCCAATCATTATTTGAAAAAATGATAATTAAATTTAATAAAGAATGAAATTAGTCCCCTCCCCCCCGCCCCGTCAAAGCCTACCCACGACTAGTTACATTTTTAGAATTGCTAAAAGTAAATGCATCTTTCGCTTGCTGCTATTTAAGAGCAAACAGACTTAATAATTCAAGCATAATTTCGTTATTAGGGTCATATAAGTACAAGTAGGTTTATCTAGTATATTCTAGAAGCGGTTCAAAGAATACTTGCACTGATTAAAGGTCCCGTAAGTTGAATTCGACGGACGATATTTGAATTAAACGTATTAGGATAAAAACAGAAACTAAAAATCTAGTGCGAAACAACACACGACTTCCTTTTGCCCACATAAATATCCAAATAGTGTCCCCAAATGATTAAGTTATTATTTACGTTTATTTCGGAAGCGATAATTGTAACGGTCACCCATATAAGTTGCTGGACAGGCGAAAGGTTGCTTAACTCCGGAAATTTGCTCTGATAACTTACTTTAACATATTTTTTCAGAAAAACTATTACGTCCACGTAAAGAGCCATTAAATATATAATAACCGTATCGTATTTTAAAAAAATGTAATAGCTGTTTTCGAGAAAATCGCAAAAAACTTAAAAATTGCAAGAATAAATTGGCACTTCTGGTCATTCAATTTTAAATAAATGCTTGACGTCTTGTAACGGTTCAAAGCGTGGTCTTTGGGTTATGGGATCAGGAAAAATAATTTGTATTTTCGTGGCCGGTATTACTCGTTGGAGTGGGCTAGTTCAGTTCGGTCTGATGGCAGGTATCAGTTGTCGCTGAATTCCTCCCTTGTAACGGTTCGCAGCAGGCTATCCTAAATAGTAGAAAGTTATGTATTAAGATGAAGAGACTCTCGAAAGTGGTCGCGACTTCTTATGCGAAACGATCTTTTCACAATCGTATATTTAATAATTAAGCTCGGCGAAAATAACAAGATGGATAAAACCTGCAAAAATAATTTTATTCACAATAACGGAAATTATAACTTAAATTAATGCTTTCCGATATTTTGTACATATTCACAAGAACGGATAATTAACAAGTATAAATAAAAATAATTGTGTCTCGTTAAGATTGAAAGCTTTCAAGGTAAATGGAGGTGTTCGCGGTATAAAGTTAATTTTGATAGACACGGAACGTCGCTTTGTGTCCCTCGCAAGAAAGTGCGTCCGTCCTGTAGAGATTTTATGTTCGCCTGTTACTTGTGAAGTTTTATTAAACAAGTTCAGTATTTTTCCAGGTGCGAAAGGGGCCACGTCGCTTGCGGACATGCTCCGTTCGTAAAAAAATTTAGGCGGTTCTGGTGATGATCCCTTAGTCTGCTCGCAACCGATGCCACTCTGCAGACTATGATATCACATGGTTGCTGGCGTCAAATCGGTTCTCGCTACCTAGACAACACAGAGACGTTTGACATCGGCATCTGTTCGGGCTCTAGTGACGCTTACACGTTCGCTACAGAGTCAACACAACGTGCGAGCATTCTAGTTATGCTTGTTTGTCGAGAAGATTTCGCTACAGAGCAACACGTATGCTCGCGACAATAAGTTATACAGGATCTGGTAATTAAAAATGGGGTTTCACCCTTTCGGATTGCTGAACTTATTTCGCAGTTTTAAATCCTGCGATGACGGTTTTGAAATTGTAATGTAATTAAATTGAAGCGGACGGTTTGCGTTCTTTGCGATTAACAAAGCGCTTTTTAATTCAATAAAATTATCTCGGCCTTCGTGGCGGAGGTACGTCTATTCTGTATCGACAGAATGACGCGGTCGTAGTTCTAGCACGAGTGCTCACGGTACCAGCTCGAGTACGGAATCACAAGAACTGCCCTTTTTCCGTGAAAGCTTCGTTCTTTTATACAGAAATTGGTTACATCGCTCTCTGTTCCTCGAACTTTTCTGATAATTGTTATTCGATCTTACACTTATTGACAAGCGTATCACTTATATGCTTAGATTAGCAATTTATTTATTTCGTAATATTTCGCAATTCCAATTAATATTCTCCAGTTAATTACATTCGGTTTTTAAGATTGCTTTATGTTTGTTATTTATTTCGCTAGCAATTTTAATGCTTGATACTTTGATTATTGGGTAATATTTCGTTATCATTAATTTTTACTTAATTACATATTATATTCATGCGGTTTAATAAACAATATTTAATTGAAATTACTTCGAGGTCACTCTCCCTCGGTTCACTTCTTCTTGTCTTTTAAAATGTCTTATCAATCTAATCTCCTGGTAATTTCGCGGAAACGTAAGACGCGCGCATTTGTAGCAAATCGGATTTTGTGTGGCTTTTACACATTAACATATTCCGCTGGAAATGTTACGGTCTCATGTGCAGAAGATACAAAACATAAATATAAAATTTCATTCTTATGTGATGTTTAGTTTTTGAGATATCTTGTACACAATTAATACGTTAAGTACTTCTGGTTAGTCTTTTTACAGAAAAAATTCTGAGAAACCGTCTTAATTATATGAAAGGGTAGTACATTTCTAATAAATACAATAATTTACAAAAAAATCGTTAGAACTGATTTGTAGAAAATCGCGAAAAACCAAAAAATGACAATAGTAAAATGGCACTTCCGGTTATTGTATTTTAGTAAAATTGTTTCAGTTGCATGTAAGGATGAATACAAACTCAAATATAAAATTTTGATTATCTACAATTTTTCGTTTTCCGGATATCCTATTCACACATACAAACGCACGCACGCATGCCCGCATGCACGCCCACACGCACTCACGCACGCACGCACGTACGCACGAACGCAATCACGCATGGGCGCACGCACGCACGAACTCACGCACGAACGCAAGCACGCATGCATCTACACAGATAGAGAGAAAGATAGACCAATTTTTAAAAACATGGTATTTGGACTCGGGGGACCCGAAAACGTGTATTTCCAGTAAAATTTTGACATCGAAAATGTTGGACGAAAACTTTTCTTTCTCTATACTGTACAGGGTATCCGCGACATAAAGTGCATTACTTTAACAGCAGACACATTTTAATATGCGCCATAAAAACGTTTGTGAGCTATGAGCCTAAATTGCATATTTTTCGAAATATTTGCAATTGAAGTTTTTTGTCCCATGGCCTGCTTTTTAAGTTGAACTACTGTATTGAACAAGAAATGGCTGGTCCGAATCCGAACGAACGCATACGATTTCAGAGCACTATTGATGAATAACCATTAGTCTATTTTAAAGACAATCGTGGCATTTTCGTCACATTTCAAATAAATTGTTGCTATAAACTAAATTTAATGGAAAGTTAAATTTTTTTGCCAAAAGATTAAAAATAATTTAGGCTTTAAAAGGATAACTTTCGCTTTTACAAAGCCGGTTTAACAGGGCGTTAATTGTTTTTGATAAATATCTTGATATTATTAATATTTACACTGGCTTGTTTTGTGTATAATTGAAATTTTGTGAAAATAGTTAAACATTTAAACGATAAATGAATTTCATTAACATTTTGCGTAATTTACATTTAAGTAAAAACTTTGTTCATACAAATTAATGTAAATAAATAAAACTTATGCTAATTTATGGTATTTATCAAATAAGTTTATAATCATTAGTACGTAAACAATTATCATTAATAAGCAATAGTGCTTTACTATATACAAGCAAACTTGGACGATTTAAAGAAATACGTTCGACTATTTTTTTATTAAAACAGCTGGCGACCTTGATTCGAAAAAGTACTCTATTAGTAAAGTTAACATAATACTTTATCAACAAAAACAGCCACATTTATGGTTTTAAGTACGTTTCATGGTAAAGGGTATTACAGGTCTGTGTTAATGATAGATTTTTACGCGAAAATTAAGGAAAACTTTTTTTTACGTTAGATTAAAAATTCCAACAGATTTATGTTAACAAAGGGCTTGCGTACAAGTGCATTAAATATTGCTTTTTATATCGCGGACGCCATGTATTTTATATAGGTAAGTGAAAGTAAAAATATATGAACATTGCGTTTTATTCACATAACGACTAGATACAATTTATAACTGTAAAGCATCAAGATTAAATTTAGGTAGATTGGAAATTGATAGTTAAATAACATCATTTAAATTGCGTGGGCGTTCCAATGGAACATATTGGGTTTATCTTGAATTCATATCTTCATATATAAATGAAGTACTAAAAACAATAAAAGCTATAAGAATGTCTAATGTTAATATAAGACGCCACAAGACAAGCAGTTGAATACACACCAAATCCAAAATAATTGGATTTCAATTTAAAAAATTAATTTTACAACGAAGAATCTTTACAAAATACAAAATCAGGTTATATAATTTAATATGGCGGTTAACACGGTACTAAACATTAAACGAAAAATCTTTATCAAAAGACCATGAAAACGTATTCGTTCAACGAAATTTTCGAATACCAAATGATAATAAGCAAAAATTAACTTTAATGACAATTGCAATGTCCTTAAAAATATTTATTTTAACGGGACAATAAACCCTTAAAGATAACTCACTCGGGTAATTACTTCTAAAGAATAGAGACAGATGCTGTAATTCAAATAACTAAATACTAACTATTTTTTAATTTAATTTATATACTAGTATTCTCTAATTTTTAACAATTTGATTTTATATTAAAGTTTAAAAATTATGTTCACACTTTATTTCAAATTATCGGACATAAAACGCTAGTTAATTGTGAGGTGATGTCTATATAGAATGTATGCAAATGTAATTAATCTTGTTTCATATAAATGTCAGTACTAAAGCAGAGCTCATCTTTCACGCTTTAGTTACTAGTTGTCGGACTAAAGTAATTATTTCCTTAAGGAGCACATTGAGTATCATAAACTGTCGATGATATTTGAGTAAAGTCAATATTTTTGTATGTTGTGACGCAATACAATTCCCTCGAAATTAAACTTTATGGTGATTTTATTATGCACAAATATTTGGCGTATTTATTTTATTTAATTGCTATTTAATATCCTACATGCTATATCTATTTTTGTTATTGAAGACCATAAACGCTTGATCGGTTTTGATAAAGACCGTCCTTAGACTTGACAATTATTTATGTGAATTTCGAGATTGTTAACAAAAGTTTTATTACTGGAAGTTTTACTTTTTAAAATTATAAAATGCAAATACGAAGTGTAATTTAACAAAAATTCGTCCTATTTAATGAACCCTTTGAATCTATTTCTGAAGATTCAAAACATTAATCTGATCGAGTCTGTATTTTGTACTAATCTTGTTACTTACATCTTAATTGTTATAGTCCTCAGCTTATTTTCATTAATGATTAAGGAAGAAGACCTTATGACATTGACACGTACTTTGGCTCTTAGGATAAAGGAATAAGTTAATTACAGCAAACACGCTTCACCCTTATTTTGTTAAAGTTATACGTTTGAAGTTCATTTTTAACTGTAATTAATTGTATGTATACGAAATGTGTAATAAATTTGCTTGTCTATTTAATTGCAATATTTAAATTTGAAATTTTGCTATTAATCCAGTCAGTTCGATTAGGCTTGTTTGAAATTCAATTAATTCAATATACACTACATCCATTCATGTATGCATATTTGGTTATATGTAAATCAATTACTACAGATCTTCAAATACAATTGAATGTATAAATAAATATATCATTAAAATAATATGCCATGAGGATTTCCTATAACAAATTATATTATTTTAATAGTATATTTATTTATACATCCACTTGTATTTGAAGATCTGTATTAATTGATAGTTAAATAAAATCATTTAAATTGCGTAGACGTTCCAATCGAACATATTGCGTTTGTATTGAATCCACATCTTCATATATAAATGAAATAATATATATACGATATAATAAAAATACTTGGTATCGGCAATAATATTTTAATAGTATGTCTATATTTCACGTACGGCTGTACGCTTCTTCAGGACATCTAATGAACTAATAAAGTATACAATATAAAAAATTTTATACATATATATATATATATATATATATATAAATATATATATATATATATATATATATATATATATATATATATA
>JAHWXV010786345.1:0-10093 GCA_024586415.1 Phrixothrix hirtus
GACAGAGTTAAGAAAGTCCGGCTCATTTTGAATCAAATCCAACAATTCTTGACAGCGCGAAACTCGAAGTTCTTTCTGGTTTTCCGTCAACACTTTCGGCACAAGCTTCGCGCAGACCTTGCGCATTTGCAGATCCTTGGTCATTATCCCATGTACTGCAAATGTGGACATGTTTAGTGTGTTAGCGATTTGATGGATGCTCAATTGACGGTCGGAACGTAAAACTTCGCGCACACGATTCACGTTTTCGTCAGTTCTGGCCGTTGTTGGGCGTCCAGTACGGGTTTCATCGGCGACCTCCTCTCGGCCCTCCTTGAACGCCCTGTGCCACCTCCCGGACTGTGAAGGCCTCTTGAAGCATCTGGAATGTTTCGGTTGCATTCTTTCCAAGCCGCACGCAAAACTTGAAGTCGTATCTCTGTTCAAGCGAACGCTCCATAGCGCCGTGTTACAAAGTCGAAAAACACACTTCACGCGGAGGTACGTCTTTCCACTCAGACTGCTCGGAGCAAACTAGCGGCAGGCTGCATTATAAGGGCAGATCCCCTCCCACATTTTTCGACCCGTTTTACCCCGCTGTGATAGATAGTCGCGTCACAATAAAATCATGCGCATGACTTTCATAATGGACCCTGTATTATTATTCTGCTTTGCTTTTTCTTGTACTTTTAATTTTTCAAGTAGCATATGCGCTTTTTAGAAATATATTGTAACGAAGCTAGTTAATTGTTTATAAGTCTTTATTTATGTTCACTAATATTAGAATTATTAATTTACACGTATTTATTTTACAGTATACTGATGATAACGTTTATATTTCTGTTTATTTATAACAGCGTTTAACACGACAAGATTCTTTGCATTATCAAACTAAAGGATTTCAATCTACCATTTATATGGACGGAAAAAGTCTAGAACATTCTACATTAGTAAGAAATAAAATTATTCATAATGCTGATGTAATAATTTTAATGCCATGACTTATTTTTGTAGCCTTAATTTTACTGATTTAGGTATCAGTTACAGTAATGAATCATTTGTGATTACATCATATTAGTTATATGGAACCCTCTGGATTGTTTTGGAATGTTCTATGGTACCCTTATTATTTTAAATTTTGTTACAGTTTTAAAATTGGTTGCCCCAAAACATGCCCGCGAAATAAATATCTATTAATATATTATAGGTCGACTACAATCTCCTATTCAATTTACAGGATCCGTATCACATATTTCTTATATTGTAAAAATGAACAATTCAAAACAGACACAACAAAAACACAATTATTTATGAAATATATGGAATATTTTATACAGTATGTACTTAGATTAGGTTGTTCAAAAATCTAAGCTCATAATATACGAATTATTTTCGAATAAATGCCCAAAAATGCTCTGTGGAACATCAAAAGGTATATTTTACTTACTTGTTTATACATTAACACATATAAATGTTTATATTTTTAAAACTGTCTAAAACTTTACACAGGAAGCTTCCACAGCTCAAGTTGTCTCCATCCATGTATTTTTCAACAAATTTGTCTTATATAAAGAAATATATTAGACAGATTTCATCATAATGGTCTAATATATGGTAGTCCCTTAATTTAAACCATGAGGCTAGCAGTGTAGCAAAATTGTTTTGTCAACACTCATTTAATTGGTTGTGTATTTACGCCCTTGTTTATCTCTTAATGTTTTATTTGCATCATAAAATGTTGGATTTTATCCAAATGTTTAAAAAAGTAGTGAGTTGAGTATTATGGCGTCTTTAATTTATTGTTAAGTTAGTAAAATGCTATTTTGTGACGTTTCTCAATAACTTACACATACGTTTTGCAACATTTTTATAAAGTAAACGAATTTTATGATTCGATGTTTTCAATTTTCCTCATTTATTTAGGACGACGAACAATTACGATATATTTAAAGTTAAAATTCTATCCAATTCTTAACAGAAACACACAAAAACATTTACATTCAAATTGTAGGCGTTGTTTAAATATCTAACATAATTTTGAATTAATTAACTCAAAAGCACATGTCCGCCTTTTTTTCAAAGTAAATTCAATTCTGAATTAAGGAAGCTTACACACTAAAAGCGTTTTAAATATAGAAATTTCTGTAACTAATAATTCCCCCGCAAAAAATTTACTTATTTAAAAAAGTGCAAGGTAAGCTACGGCTCTATTTATATAGTTAGTTTCGCAAAACCTTTTACTAGAAAAAATGTCAAGGTCATCCTTTATAATTTTTGTAGATGCTTTGTTTGTAATAAAAACGCTGTTTATCTGCAAATTTTTCGTAATTTGGTCACAATATACCTTCTTACATAGGTTGAACTTGCATAATTTTTAATATGAATAAATTTAAACATGACAAGCGTAAAAGTTAATGTGTTTACATAGTTACCTTTAATTTTGAAAAACATTTTTAAAATTAGTCATAACTACTAATATTAGCTACATTATTTACTTACTACAAAATGAACTGATCTATTTAGGTTACTGTTACTGAAAGTCATTTTGCAAATTCAGATCCATTTCTTAAAAATTTTTATTTTCCATTAGTGCTTTGTGTTATTTCAGTTACGAACATTTTAAAAAATCATTAACATTAAGGCAACCAAAGCTGTAAATATATATTTTGATTTGAAACTAATTCTTTATAGTATTAATATTTGAAGAGGTTGTGTATAATTCAAATTTAGAAATATACTGCTCAAAACTACTAGGATCCGGTAGTAAGAATAAATAAGAATTAACGGAATTTACAAAATCGACAAAGGCACAAATATCGAAAAATTTTCTTTGGCCGGGATTTGAACCGAGGATTTTTGGATAGAACCTCCAACGTGCTAATCATTGCACTTCCAAGGACCATATACAAGCCTGTTAAAAATTTTTCTATAAATATGCCACCTTTGAAGTAACGATGTCTATACTAACTAGCTAAAATTCGGAGAGTCGACAATACCGTCAAATTTACATCTAATTTTGTAAATTTCATTGATTCACATTTATCCTTATTACTGGATCCTACTAGTTTTGAGCCGCTTATTTCTAGATTTGAATTATACCTAACTTCTTGAAATACTAATGCCATAATCAATTAAACACAAAAGTTTAATGTCGAAACAACTAACTTCGCACATATTATACAGTATGTTTCTGGATGGACTGAATAAGAGGGAAAAAACTTTTATTTTGTAACTTTACGCAAAAATGACATTCTTTATAGAACTTTTACTTGCCTCAAAACCACCAATTCTGAAATAAAAATATAAATATTCTTTTTAGCAGCTGAGAAAATTACATAAACAAAATTTTAAGCAAAAAAGTTTTTAATATCCATGTTTTTGATTAAATCAGATTATCCTGTTATCTTCCATCGCAACCTAATAAGTAAATCAAGTTACGTGTTATTTTTCAATGTCATTATGTATTTATCAATGCCATTACTAGTTTATCTTTACTGATACTATTACGAAATGCTAACTTTAGAACAAAGAGTTTATCTTGTTCAATGTTATTGAACTGGTCAGGCTTCTTATAACGTTGCAATCCAAAAATATCAACAGAAGTTTCCTAATGTTCACGTTTATGTTAATGCCTTACGAAATTTGGTAGAAAATTTGAACGAACAGGTAGCGTACATGATATCAAGAAAAGGAAACGGATACACGATAAAGAAGTTGCTGCTACAATACTGGCTCTAAATTCTGTAGAAAAAAATCCAAAATTATCCTTAAGAAGAAAGTCTACACAGTTAATTAGCAAGTCACATTTACAAAATTAAACCTTATAAACCGATTTTTGTACATGAATTAAGAAATCGTGATGTTGCTCTGCGTTGAGACTTTTGCTTATGGGTAGGAGAAAAGCTGTCTGTAAATCGAAATTTCTTTTGCGGATGAATCAACATTTATAATCAATGGGAAAGTTGGCAAAACTGTAGATTTTGGTCGAGAGAAAATCCTAATTTTAAAATTACAATGAGAAGTCAATATTATAATAAGGTTAATATGTGGCGTGGTGTTATGTATGGAAAAATCATCGGTCCGTATTTTTTTAATGAAAATGTGAATCAACATACTTGGAGTTGCTTCAACATTTTTTGCTGCCTGATTTATTATTATTAATGTAATTTTGAAAGTGTATCGTTTCAACACGATGGATGCTCTGCTCACTCAACAGTGTTGGTAAGAAATTATCTGCAAGAACATTTTGGAAACAGATGGATAGGTCATTACGGACCCGTCAATTTTTCGGCTCGTTCTCCTGATTTAAGCCCATTGGATTTCTTTTTATGGGGATATGTTAAACAGCGTGTTTATAATACTAATTTGCATAACAATATCGAAATTTTAAAACACGAAATCATAGAAGCGGCAAATTCTGTCACTGAAGATACGATCCACAATGTTTATAAAGAATTTTTATGTAGGCTGAAAAGTGTGTAGAGGTTGAAGGATGCCACGTTGAATAAAATAAAATGTTTCTCTTTAGATCAAGTGTGTTTTTGTAATTTTTTCAGCTGTTAAAAAGGATATTTAGATTTTTATTTCAGAATTGGTGGTTCTGAGGCAAGCAAAACATTTTATAAAGAAAGATATTTTGCGTTAAGTTACAAATAAAAGATTTTTCCCCTCTTGTTCAGTTCATCCGGAGACACACTGTATATTTGTAATATATCGATTAGGTGTAAATCCGACAGTATTATCGGCTCTCCGAATCCTGGAAAGTTAGTATAAACATCGTTACTTCAAAAGTGGTACATTTATAGAAAACTTTTCAACAGGCTGCTATATGGTCCTTGGTAGTGTAATGGTTAGTACGTTGGAGTATCTATCCAAAAATCCTGGGTTCAAATCCCAGCCAAGGCAATTTTTTCAATATTTGTGCCTTCTACAATTTTGTAAATTTCATTAATTCACCTTTGTAATATAGCAAACTGAATTATATTGAATTGAATTCTTCTATTAATATTTTAAATATTCTACTTTAGCTCTAAGTAAGACATATAATTAAAATAAATTTAAATTTATAAATTGCGTAGCTTTATGCCACTCGGGCAAGTTTTTTCATCATTTATCCTATTATTAAGCACAAACGCGTTTTAAGCAAGACATTTCCGTTCAAGACCGCAATCTTCTCGTCTTCTGCAAGGGATATTTTGTAAAGAGATGAAATATATTTGTCATTTTACCCATGATATCCCATATGTCTTCAATGGGAGAAACATTCAGCGATTTCGGTGGCCATAGTAAAACCTAAAATGCAAATTCTCTAAGTGGTTCAAAGTTACACTTGTCAAATATAGACAGGCATTATTTTATTGGAAAATCGAATTAGGACGCGTTATATGATAAGGCAAGAATTGAGGTTCTACAATCTCTATACCCCTAACGAAAGCTAATGGTGATGGATATGCCTTTCTACATAAAATATTTCTCCATGACATCTTATAACATGAGCACAATTATCATCCACACTCAAGCAGAAAGGGCGCTCGAACTGAATACGATCAAGTACCATTCCTCATCCCACTGTAATCGTTTTCGGCACCACTACCGTCGCTGACTTTGGTGATCAGCAGTGAGATATAGCGCCCAAGCGGCCGACAACAGAAAGTCAGAAAATTCCTTAGCTGAAGGTGCATAGTTTTCATTGTGCTTGGTCTTCCTTCTGCTGAAAAGTCCACAACAACCCATTAAAGCTAAGAGTTTGAGGAGACGATTTGAGTCTTTGCGTTGCTTCAGTAACGTCTTGTATCTCCAGCTCGTCATTCTAGGTCTTCTTGAAAGACCTCCGACAAAAATTTAATATCCTACTTCGATTTCTACCCACACTGTTGGCGATTTCACGGAATAAAATTCCTGCTTCTCACAACCAAGTTATTCTAGCATATCAAGCTCACGAACCTGGTTAAAATTTGCTTGCGTACTTTCAGTACTGCAATATCCAAGAAAGCGCAATAAAACACACTACAGTGGAATAATTGATCACTATTGCAGTACTTATTTGATTTTGCATACACTAAAATTTAAAAAATATTTGCGGGAAACAAACTACATAGTTGATAACATCCAGTGTTATCATTTCTTATTCTGACAATAATAAACATGTATTTAAGAAATGTTTACAATTGTGTTGGTAACACTAGATATTTCAGTTTCTGTATAACTCAGTATACATTTATTAGATTATGTACTGTATTCGCGTATTTATATTTAAGATTTCGTTCTTATTATTACATATACACTATTAATTAAAAGTAATAATGCATATTCTGACAATTTTTCAACCATTCTAGCTATTTTTATAAAAATAATTCATTTTCTTTAAAAAGTTTCCATTTAAACATATTTCGTTACAATGTCTTTAAAATGTTTCTTGATAATAAACCGTTATATAGAGTTTAGCCTTCCAATAAAATGCGATTCGCTTTCCATTCCATTAGAATTCTTAATGAATATAAAATAAATTATATGCCGTTAAATAATACGGGGATAGGTTTGACTGGGCTACCTTTGTTAAAGCGTTTCGTTAATATGGCGCAAAAATCTATCGCATTAATTTAAAACAGAGTCGTCTCTAAGATGTCTTAAATAACGTACGCTTCTACGATGCAATAATTTTCATTTATTAAATAACTTAGTAAGTAGATATTGAGTGTTGAGTATACTTCGATTTGGTGAAGTTAGAAATATCTTAGTGAGTTCAAAATGTTTTGAATTTCGTGAATTCTCTGGAGAACTCTTGTCACCATTACGTAAAACTCCTTAGTGGGGCTACCTTCATATCCGATACCTACTCAGGCAGGTGTATTGCGCGTTAGCGACTTCAGATAATAAGGTGTACTTGTTTCGGATTTTATAACTAAGTCAATAGCCGCATCTGTGCTATATTAAACGTATACACTAACTACAAGTTTCAACTTTAGAAACAAGTGGTAAACTATTTATTATTTCTTAGTCATTTCGTGTATGTTTTGAAACAAATAGTTTTGTAAGTTTACCGCTGAATTTATGACTGTATTATATATCGTAAATAAACTGTTTTACAATATTATTCGAATTAGTTACGACATATAGTTAAATGATAACCAGCTTAGCGAGACGGGCGGCGAGTTGCTCGAAAAAATGAAGTTATTTAATTACTCACTTCACACAACTCTTATAATCATCACAATAGTTATACTACTGTATTTTAGAAAACGGGTTTAACGATACAAAGTCAGAAACTTGCCCTAATAACGTTTAGCGCTTATAGGTAATGGTATTCAGCAATTGGTTCGCGATTAAGCTATCACAGCATGAAGTGAGTTGTAAACACTTCCGCTTGCAATATCGATTACTTATATAAAATATCTAGAAATTATTGTTACTAAAAGTTGACACTCTTGCACTTTAGAAACGTTGATTTTAGTCAAACAACTTGTCGCCAAAAAAGCGGTAAAACACACAATTACTATAATTTGCATGTTTATCAATTCACTACAATACTAAAAAATCTAATTACTGTTATGGTTGGCCAACGAATTCTTCAATATAATATTTAATTCTAAAAGTTATAATAAAATAAATTTCGAACATATAAGTATAGCAAAACAATTAATTAATGTAACACAATTAAATTCTGTAAGTTAAGGGTCATTCGCTTCCTCATATTTTCAGACAAATAGAATTAATTTATTAACGTTACAGTTTCTTATTAATCCGCGAGTTTTAGTGTAGGTACACTCTTCCAACAAAGATTTGAATGATCAAAATTATTTTTACGTTAATCGCGTTACCGGTGACTCAAGTGATGTATGTTAGCCAAAGATAAAAGGATGGTGGTTACACTGTATTATCAAAGATTTCTGCACTTCGACGAAGATGAGCTAGAAGATATATTAGTATTAGCGCCCTAGATTACTAAATTTGACATGGATATAGAGAAATATCAATTGTCGACCATCTTAAGTTCCTTACAGTAGGGTTTTCAAAATTCTACACTGAATCTGCACGTTTACAAAATAATTGATTATCATTGGCACTGACTTTTACGGATTTAATAATACTTAAAATGAAACGGTAGGGGTTGCTACATTAGTTTCGTGCCGGTAGCTAGTTGAGAACTACCGATATCTTTGACGAGTTCCTGAACGCGTGAGAGAATTGGGAGAAACTTCCATTATTTACTCTATCGTATCTCAAGGATTAGTTATTCGGAAACACATGTCAGAAATGCAGTTTGCGTATAAACGCCTGGTCGTTGTTAGACTATAAAATATTCATTATTTTATTTGAGTTATTTGTAATATCAAAGTAAATCATTCTTGAGAATTCCTAGATATTCTGTTTACAAAAACTGCAAGAAAATGTTTCTTATGCAATATTTTCACTTTATAAATAACACTGCAATAATAAATTATTCAATAATATTATATTTTGTAATTTAAACTTTGAAATAAAGAAGATGGATAAAAAATTTAAAATTATATCAAACTAAGAGATTCATCGATTATTTACAGAGTGTTTACAAAAATAAATGTATAGTTACCCATATTTGTATAAAATATCGAAGATTAAAGAATGTATAAAATTAAAATTATTTCATGTTACAAAGATTAAATTAAAACCTCTGCTGACGTTACAATTAATTCGTTAAAGCTCTTGTTTTGTCAAACAAGCACACAGATAATATGATTATTCAAAGCTTTTGTATGGTTAATCATATTCTCATGCTCTCCACTTGATTTAACGACTGTTCAGTATTTCTAATTATTGTTACTGGATTTAGCTTTAATCAGTCAGGGAGATTGTAAAATCCACCGATTAACTTGGACTGTACACGCGAGCTTATCTCTAAATTAAGAAAAAAAAATTCACTTTAAAAAATTCTTGTTTCGATATAAACCTCTTTTAAAAACAAAGCCACAAAATTATTTGAAAGCCACTGCAATAGCAGACACGCAACAGATGTAGTTTAATTGCTTTGATTTTGTGTTTATAAGACCTATATTCAGTGTAATTTTAAATCGTATACATAATAATAAAGGAATGTCTTCTAATAATGAAAAATCCTTCACACCTTTTTATGAATTTTGAAAATTAAAATGTTTCAAAAAGTAAATTATCAAAATTATGGTATTTATAAAAATTGTAATGTGGTCCTTAGTATAATGGAATGCATTTAAATGAATATTAAATATTCAATTTTTGCCTCTATAAAATAAAACCGGATAAAATTTTAGGTCATTGTGTGTTGAGGTAGGTTAGTTTTACACAAATAAACAAATGCAGCTGCAGTAATATGATATTATTGAACATGCTATTTACCCTGCAAGACGTAGTAAAAATTGAATTGTGTCTAGACATAATTCACTTGTATATACAGTCAGTCACAAAAGTCTACATACACCCCCTAAAATGACAGTACCGTCGAAAGGAAAACATTTAAGAAAATATACATTTCACAAATTGCTTTATTCATTGTATTATAGCGATTTCTTAAAATAATGACAATTAACAACTAAGAATTTTTAAATAGAACAGTAAAATCAAAATAATGGCGCCACAAAAGTCTACATACACTAAGCATTTTATTCGGTAATATAATATTTGCCGACGTTTCCAACAGTTTTAGTTTATACTACGCTTCCATTAGTACATTCGATTGAGATAATACATACATCACAGCCGAATTATATTAAAATATCACGTAGACAAGAATTTTCGATGGATATACGGCATCTTATTATAAAATCACGCACGGAGAACAAATATTATAGTGAAATGGCAAAAATTGTTGAAAAAAGTCGTGAAATAGTTCAGACAGTTTTAAGAAATTTCGATTGTACCGGTACAATAACTAATAAAGTGAGATCTGGCCAGCTTAAAATTTTAAATAAGCGAGATATTCGAAGAGTTCTACGAAAAGTTAAAAATAATAGTACAATAAGTGCCCAGAAATAATCCAAAGACTAACACTAGCCAAAAAACAGTACATACAGAGAATTATTAGGAATTCAGGGTTTCATGGAAGGGTGCTGAGAAAGAAACCACTAATTTCAAAGATAAACCAACAAAAGGGGCTCGAGTTTGC
>JAHWXV010786351.1:0-11238 GCA_024586415.1 Phrixothrix hirtus
ATTTTTGAACATAACCTTATTTAGAACATTTTGACATTTGAGCGTAAGTAGTGAAGTTTAAAGTGATTCCAAAATTGTGCCCCAGCTTAAAAATGGAATTAACCCGTGAAAATTTTCGTACGATGATTTATTACGACTTTCAACATGGATTATCTATACAAGAGTGCATCAAACAACTTATTTCTGCTTTTGATGATGAATCCCCATTCTTTGCCACTGTGAAACGCTGGTACAACGAGTTTAGTCGTGGCCACCGTTTGTTCACCGACGAAAGTCGTGAAGGTCGTCCAAAATCAGTTGTTGTGCCAGAAGACATTGATGCTGTGCAAAAATTGATAATGCAAGATCGTTAAGTGCCATACTAGAGATTGAGATAACCTTATTGTATGGATATTTAGCTGTTAAAAGGTTTGTTCTCGTTGGATCCCACACAATTTGAAAACATTTGAAAAAGATGCCGGTGTCAATTGGTGCAAGCTAATGCTTACGAAATACATTAGCTGTGCTTCAAAAAACGTATATAATATTGTGACGGGTGACGAATAATGGATATATGCGTACGAATCCGAAAGCAAACAGCAGTCGAATGTATGGGTGTTTCAAGACGAACCAAACCCAACGAAAGATGTTCGCGCTCGAAGCACTTCTAAACAAATGTCCGCATGTTTTTGCGGAAAAACTGGTCATGTAGTAACAAAGCCTTTACATGAACGTAAAACGGTCACTTCAGAATGGTACACCACCATTTTTTGCCGGAAGGCTTCATAGAAATGCATCATGACAATGCGACTCCTCACATATCTAATTTAACAACCAATTATTTGAACACTCAAAAAATCAAATTAATGGGTCATCCGTGGTATAGTTCTAATTTGGCACCCAGTGACTACTTTTTGTTCGCGAACGTCAAGAATAAATTACGTGGACTGCGGTTTTCGTCGAGAGAAGTAGCCGCCGTTGCGTTATAAAACCTGGTTTTAGATATGTCTCAAACAGAATGGAAAAAATGTTTTGACAATTGGTTCTAAAGAATACAAAAGAGTATAGGTAATTTTCAATGATAAATTACTGTTCTTTATTATTACACTTACAATATAAATAGTGCCCTTCGTATAAATAAAGACTTCTCCATGTACAGTGCCCTTATCGGAAGAAAACCAAAGAAGATAATTAATCTTTAGTAAAACAAGCCTTAAATTGCAAGTTGCTCAATAATAACATACGAATGAAATTAATTAGATTTAGTTATGATAGATGGTATTACTGTTAAACTAATTACTTCAGTATAATTTTGGAAAGTGATTAAACAATCATTTTATGGTAGGAACAATTATGCTTGATATTTATAATTAAACAAACATAATTAAAAGTAATTAGCACGAATTTATAATTTATGTACCTACAATTTACTCTGTATTAATGTATCTCACCTTAGAGTTTAATACAAATTTTATTTAGATTTAAAACGTGATGCATATTTTACGTCAAATCTTGTTAATATTATTAATTTATTGAAATATGTAGTTCGGAATCGATCTCTTGCACTCATAGTTGGCAATTGAAATCTGCTCCGAAATTTATGTGGTGTTGAAGTTTAATTTAATGTTAATGAATTAAAGCGTAACCTAGATTTGATAATAGACCGGTTAAAGTTTGCCTAGGGGATAACTGTAATCTCGCGTTTGGAATTGAAAATCATTCTTTCATATCTCACCTAAACATCGCCGTTTGTATACTATTCCACGCAAAACAATTACCAAATAAGTTTTATAACACTATAAAGCTACATTTTCTATTATTCTGATTTTCACCAACTATTGATGTCTAGATGTAAAGATTATAAAATCACAGAAATCAGCAATTTACTTCGATTCAATGTCTAATAATTACTTACAAATAAATTTCTCCTTCCAATTTATCGTCTGCATATAAGGATTTGCATAATATACTTCAATTTTGGATTCAAATCTTTCTATTTTTCTCGATTATAGTTAAATTATAGGATTAATGTTTACATAGACAATGATTTTCAATGGTCTCGACAAACTATACAACCAAGCTATTACGTCTCTCAGTTGAATCGACACTAACTTACTTGAGATAATGAAGAACTAAAAGCTTTAAGTACAACTATACTTGTAATTAGTTTCAAATAAATTTCAATATAAAATTTAAATTGTTTATATAGAGTTCAAATAAAGTATGCAAATGTATGTATACATTTTAACTTAAACACATATAGTCCCATATTCCAGTTAACTACCATTTCAAACAGCAGAAAATAGTAAAAAGTATCTTCAAATCATCAAAATAAGTGTTAAAAGATATCAGAGTAGATTATACTCACCAAATAAAAAAGATGGCATTGATAAACGTGCCAAAAAGTATATGGTTTATTATTCTATATTTCCTAACGAACTAATACCAAATTTTGAAATTTTACTTACTTATCTGATGTAGTTATCTTGAGGTTCTCATAGAAACTATATTTGCTGGTAGGTAATTAGTTAGTTTCCCGTTATAACTTCGTATGATGCTATTTTTGAAATTTAATTCAAAAGACTAATTAATTTTTGGAAAGGAGGTCCTTTGAATTCGTTTTTGAGAAGAATTTCTCAGTTTGGGCGTTTGTCAAATTAATTTGACACGTAATGCCGCAGTTTCAGTTTTCCAATAAGGTGGTAGACAAGTATTTAATCTGCAAGCGTAAAGGTATAAACTCCTTTCAGGCTATCCGTGAAACTTTTGTTAATCGATGAAAATAATCTCAAAGTATCTTTGAGAGAATTTGTAGGAATTGAGCGAAATGGGTTCCTTTACAAATAGAATACGCGACTTCGGTGTCAATCGATGTATTAAAACTCCTGCATTAAGTGACCACGTTTTATGATGTGTCGGACGTAATCCAGGTATATCAGTTAGGAGAACCTCTGTAACTGAAGGAGGCCTAGCTTACCTTCCACAAGCAATTACTGCCATGTCATTTTCAAAGTTTCAAAGTCTTAAAATTTACATCATATTATGATCGATCAACCTTGTTTCGCAGACATTTGAGAAATGCTATTGCCAATTCAAATTTGTTACCCAATTTCATGCCACCATACAAATTGAAAATCACAAAATCTGGAGTTACAAATGCTCGTAATAATCATTAATGGCATGATAACAACATGTTTAAATGTTGTGTGTGATTATAGCAGTTCTAGAAAGAATACTAGATCACCTACTTGTTCATATTTATGAAATATCCTTCAAATGTTTTATTGTATGATAATAATTAGTGTATGAAGGATGTCTTGTAAGGTGATATTTACATGTATAGTGCAAGCAGCTATTGACTCTTCCGTATATAATGCATTATACTTAATAAAATATGAATTTCCCAAATGAGTTTAGAGCAGCTAATTGAAATTCATTGAAATAACAATTCTATTTAAAACTTATTGGATGTCTAACATAAATAATACCAACCACAATTGATAATTGAATGTAGAAATTATATATTTTAAAAAATTGGCAATGCATCCAACTTTAAATGGGGTGCATCTTCAATACATGTACTGTACATATATTTTTAACTGCGAATATAATAGTACTGCACCTTATGTCTTTTATACCTGAACGCACAGAGGAGTTTCCATTACATACAATTTAAAGTATATAATTTCTTCTTTGCTTCAAGTTTTATCCAAAACCAACGTACACTTAATAAATAAGAATTTCTGAAAACAAAATGTAACATTTTCAAGGCTGCTTCTCGTCTTTGAAATTAAAAAATGTTAGGACTTATTTAAAAAATGTTTACTCTGCAATCCAAAAGTAGACACTTATCTTTCAAATGCATGCTTGACTACCTTTATGTCAATTTGTGAGAATTTTATTAGAGTATATGTATGAAATTCACACCAACTAAAAAAATCGGTAACTTGGAAGCGACTTCTTTTATACTGATAAGTTAAAAATATGTTTAAATGTTACATTCGTTAATAATGTCTAAAAATCATAAACCTAAAGAACTTTTACTTACTTGACTCACTTAATATAAACTCTTGAATTAGCGTAGACATCTTTAACCCTTTTTTCAGCTTAGGAAGTAGCAAAACCGAAACATTTCATATGTATCTGAAAGCTGCAGTCTTTCTCTTCAAAAACAGCTTTTTGTACGATTACTCTATAGAAAGTTACAACTATTTCCGCATCTAGATATCGGTACATTCTTACCCAATTCTGCTTCCCGCGCTGATCCTAAAAATACGATTACGCGCACTTTACAAAAATATTTTACAAGTAAATTATGAACAACACGTAAAAACTCCATAGCACCTTTTTTGTGCAGAATTTTCTCGTCTTAAGTTTTGTTATCCACACATTTTCCACCAAATTCCATATTTTCCGACTTATTCATGGAAACCCAAACTTTTGCACCTGTGAGGACTTTGCATACCACCTACCTTTGAGAATTTTTTTTATATTCCCAACGAGCTAACTATCTCCGACGATTCTGTTTTGATTCCCATTAGTGCGAGCTAAAAAGCTTCGGCGAATGAACTACTAAGGCAATCACGCGCTACGTACAGGGTGTCCCATTTTCATTGTGATTTGGGGGTTTGTTGTATAAAGAGCAGAGATATGGTCTGCGTTTTGACGTTCCTTTGCTTCTTTTCTGAGTGAATTACAAATTCGAAATTATATTTTCAATATGTCCTTCAGTTTTCGTGAAAAAAGATAAAATCGATATTTCCTTATTTTCAATTCTTCCCTATAACTTCCTTTGCATGAAATATTTTGCAAATGTTAAGACGGATTCGTATATAGCTTTTACGTAGAATACAGTGGCATTCATAGCGTTGTTATAAAAGAAATATTTAACTAATTAATTATGGCAAACTCTGGTATAGAGCTTACCACTTTTATAGTGCACATTTACATTCATCTACACTGTACCTAACTAAAGCCGCAAGTTAAATCGCAAATGAAACTACATTACGCTAACTACAGTTTCCCTTAACGTACAACTACGCCCCTTGCGGTGCTTGCTAATAATCCACTACAGTATAAATAATTAAATGCCCAAATTAGAATGAGAGTTCAATTGCATTACACGTAATTACAGCTCATCCGCTTTTACAGTTTACGTTTGCATTCATCTATAATACTCGTAACTAAAACTACGGACCAAACCGTGAATTCAAGAACATTACGTTTAATTTCAGCCTACGCTTACAACCATCTACAGTGCAGAAAAATTTCTAACATCTCTTTGGTGTTGTGCTTTGGGAAATTTCCATCATTAAAGTCGAACAAATTTTACTTCATTTGACAAACTTTTATTAGGCTACCTTGTTTTTCATTGCTAAGTTACTTGTATGATTTTAATTTTGATGCATACAACGGTTTCAAACATTGTATATCATTTAACAATAATATAACATATTTCCTAAATTTTTTTGGAAAGTTTTGAAAATGCTTTCTTTTTTTTAAATTAGAAATTTAAATTTCATTTTGAAATTTGGAAAAAAATTCTGTTCAACCCATGGTGTATTGTATGTTATAAGGAAGGACATACAAATTGCTACAAAATAGCACCTCTTCCATCTCTCTTGTTTAATTAAGAGAGAAGTAATCACTACATCAAAAGTTGACCTTGGTGCAATTTTAGGCGATTTTTGTAAACTTTACCTAGCCATATTTCCAAAACGAGTTGATATAATTTAATGGAATTTGGTATTCTTCTTAGTCCATCTAGAGGCTACAGATGTGCCAAAGTTTATCAAAATCTAAGATAGTAAGATCAAACAGATGTGTTTTTTGACCTGGAAAGACTCATAATTCTTACAAGTTGTTACTTAATCTGTAGAAATTGTTGCTAATTGCAAAACTTAAATTTGTCACCAAACATTAATCATTTCCAATGTAATATTTGGCTTTCAAATTTTTCTGTTCCGCAAGAAGAAATTTCGTTATTTAATTAAATAGACTATTACACCTAATATAAGCATTTATTATTACGCAAACACATTTATAATTCATTTTTCGTGCGTTATTTACCTTTAAATAAACTGTGGACATATTTAAAATTCTGTACTTTATAGAATATCGGTCTACCTCTTACAAAAGGTTTTATACAAAATGTCTTTTAAAGGTAGTAAATTATGATTCAGTAAGGAAAAAATAGCTTGTAATTTTTTTATTATGTTAGAATGCTAATATTCTATTTCAAGTGCATAAGCTGCAATTTTGATACCGTAAAGCATATTCTGGTAATTACTCAATTTTAAGTTCTACATTATTTTGCTATTAATTGAATCTAATTTGCAATATATATATAGTTATTGCGATAACCAATCATCAGCTTTCATTACAAATAGTTCGCTTGCACATAAGGGACCCGCTTTTCAGATTTTATTAATACATAAATATAGATCTCAAGAAATTAGCATCTGAGAATTTTTCTTTTAGCGTTTTTTAACTTTATCCATCTTGTTTTCGCATTCCCGTAAATCCAACAAAAATTTATTATTTAGAGCCCATATTTCTTAAAATCTCCGACTATGGAGGTTTCAAAGGTTAGAAATTACATTGTTAATACCAAGAATATACATACATAGGTAAACCTAGAAGTTACTAGCTATCTGTATTTCAAGCTGCAACGAAAGACTAAATGTGCAAATTAAATATACCGAAGTTTATAGTGGCAGTAATATGTTTGTCGCTGGAATCTACTTTTCATAATTTAGAACGTTCTTAAAGTAGTTGAATCCCAGCGGTAACTGACAGTAAGCTTCTTTACCATGAAACTAATTATTTTACGAACGTGGTATTAAAACGTTATTACAATCTATCTTCATTTAAAATATTATGCCGGTTGCTAGCAATCGTTCGCTATACAATTTATTCTAGATACTTGAAACTATGTTGTGCGAAATTAAATTTTTACAACTAAGTCTTATATAAATACAAGTTTTATCGAGTGAGTTTGAAACCATCTGCGTTGCGTACTTGAATTCATGGATAAACTGATGTTTTATTATGTAACTTTGAATAAATTGCATAAACTTACTGGCTTTTACAAAGTTATTAATTTATGAATGCTATAGCAGTTTATAACTTTAATTTCGGAATGAAAACTTTTTGACGGTAATTTAAACAAATACCATAAACGTCAACTAACAGTTTTGCGAATTTACTACAATGATTGAATTCGCAATATATTAAGGATGGATCAATTATTATTTGAATTATACTTTTTTGATGATTATTTGATAACAGCTATATTATTTTAATGATTATTTGATAACAGCTATATTAACGGTAGTATCTTTAAAAGCCTATTTACTATGAACCATTCTGGCTAGCGTTCCTCATTACTGTTGATTCTTATTTTGTTTTACAATTAAAATTTATATTTAAAGGTCAATTATCTTATAATTTCATTTTAGTTTATTTTCAATAATCCATCTGCAGTTATAATTTCTAATAATTATGCAACCTTTAGTACACATCTAGTGCAAATAGTTTTCTTAAATTGTATGCCAATGGGTAGATTTAAGTATTGTGATTAAGAGTGCGATCCTATGCCATGGGTTACAGTGCGGGAGGTGCACGGTGTATTTACGCTGGTTCATCCATCACCTTCAATTTAAATGTATAGAATTTGTGATCAATTTCCGTTGGATTTATTTTAATTGATTTAATAACGATGTATGCTGTTTGATTTAAATCAACTGTCTCCATATTTGGTTATCTTTTATTTAATGTTTCACCTTTCCAAATTCTAAATTGGTTTGTTTTATATCAGTTAGAAAGCAGTGTGAAACTCAATGTCAACTAAATTACCAAAAAACTACTCTAATTATTTAAAAACCGTAGCTCTAGGTAAATATATGAAAGAAATTAAAAAGTCTCAAAGGAACCTAAACTGTTTGCTGTTTTTTAAACAGACAATTTTCAACGCCCCGAAAAGTTCTAATTTAAAATCAAGCATGGCTTACAGAAATTTGTTTTTGTAAGTTATGAAAAATACTGAAAATATTATGAGATTAAACTCTGTTATTGAAGATAAGCCTGGCCGAACTTAAATTTTCTAGTATTTTCCAGAACTAGAAAATAAATTAAAAGCACAATTATCTGTTTTACCTTTAACAGAGTCTAACTCTTAAAATAGATAATTTAGGTTGAAAATGTTTATTAAATATGCTTCTGAATTTTAGCTAAGGGATCTACCCCTTACATACGTACGTATACTTTGGAAACACTTCGTTTGAGTATACTTATTACCGGCAGCGGTTTAAAATAGAAAGGGTTGAGGTGGAAAGAAGTTCTATTAAAATAATTTATTCGGATCGGTCTTTTCTAGAGCTTAACGTGACCACTTTGAGTTTTTGCTTATAAGAAACATGGCCAACTATCTTTTTTAAAAAAGACAATTTATAATAGGGAATGTGATGCGATAGGAAATTTTTACAGATGTTCAATAATTTGAAGCTTTACACATTTTTTTAAGTAAAATTCTTAAACGTGTTATTAAATACACAAATATTAGTTAACCGTGACTACATAAAACATCTGAAAAATGCAGTAAGTGCATTATTTTCTGTAAATAGACGTAAAAACGCTTGCAGATAGAAAGCTAGCGATTAAACAAATATGATTCTAACATTTCTACTAAATTACAACAGAGATTATAGGTTATAGGACCGAAGATAGCTGAAAGGATGGAATGTGCGTTTATGTAATGCATATGTACGTATTAAGGATATTCGATATTGCGATTGTGACCCACACAAAACCATGTATGTGGTGTTTAGGTTTACTCCATGAACAAGGTTTACAGGCGTTAAGCGTACCTTTATAGTTCACATGCGATAAACTAACTTAGAGCGGTCTCCAAAGCTGGCTTCATATGCCGCTGGATCATAAAACCGAATGTAATGTTAGGTCACATATATTGATTCCAGATTGTTTAATAAAATATCTAAACGATTCCTGTGCTACAACCTAAGCCTTGGCCTATCTTCCGAGAAGTTAATTTTGATAATCTTCGTGAACCTTCTAAATTAAATCCCATTGCTTCTACCTCTAGCTGGAGTATCAACAACTATTTGTTGCTCAATGTTCAAATTGCTAGCATCGAATAAGGATATCACTAGGGCCTTAAAAGCTTTACGAAAAGGACGTAGCAATTCGAGATATCTTTTTACATGCATGGAAGCAGCATGGTGGTATTTATTCTACACTTACCGTACATTAAAAATATTTTAAAATCCCCGTGATGAGAATACGCGACGTGTATTTTTAATTTCTAACGTTTACTACCTTTTTCTATATAAAAAATCACATTCAATATTGCAAAACAAATTCTATTTATAATTTTTTTTTAATAAACATTTTCTATATGTAAGCGTTTCTACTTTTGAGCACAATGCGCTTTTCTGCTGTTTTACGTCGTATCACCCCAACCAATGGTTTTGCATTTAATTATACATTTTTGCATTTTATTTAAAGAACTTGTCATGTAATAGTATATTACGATATAAGATCGGCAAGTACCGTATAACAGAAAAAAGTTAGAAAAGCGATACCCAATGAGCCTATTTTTGCTAACGATCATGTAATGTCACTATTCAATAGCGAACCTTTACTCTGTTTCATAACAGCACTAGTGCCGCTATAAACCATAACGTATTTGTTATTGTGGCGGTACTATGATAATCCCAATAGTTCGTGAAATACATCAGAAAGTGACAATCAGCATAGACTGTACATGTACAGAACCAGAAATATATAAGAGAATAGGATTTCCCATCAAATGAGATCGCCTACTAGAAATCGTATCATTTAAAAACACACAGTTGACCCTGTCAGATTTGTGTTACAAGAAATAAAACTAAAGTGACCACTGTTGACTCTAGAATAGCCTATCCTTAATAAATTCTAACAATAAAATGTTTTGCTTTTTCTAAGCACTTTTGTTTCATATCATCGATATTGTGTTCGACCGTCTAATATAAGTTGTAAGTAGAAATACTGCATTAAAAGTAATATCTGAAGAGAATACATTGTATCACCTAAATACAAGATAAATAGCAACTACACAACTTGGAATGCCAAAACAATAGCCAATTATACAAAATATGATTTTTTCCAAGCGCTGTAGTAAGCTTTATTTTATTATTATATTTTGCATCTAAAGTAGATCATTTCTGGATTGCAACGACTCACATTGGTTACTATACAAACAAAAATTCTGCGCTACAAAGTTATTTTTATAAATTTGCTGGCTGTATTGATTGTCGCGTTCTGATATGGTTGACATAGCAGTGAAACGAGTATGCTTCATGACCAGCATGTTATGATACATAATCTGTAAGCGCATCTGAAATTTTAACACTAATATTAACAAGCATTTAGATTCACCGTGTATGTAAAAATTTAGGATCATTTCTTGAACATATTGGGTAATATCGCGTTGACAGTTTAATAATAATGGCAATACAAGTTATATATCTAAAATTATAACTAGTCCAAGTAAAATAATGATTTAAAACATAAACAGATATTCTAGAAATTATTACGTCAACAAAATTTGTAAGCAAGCTTCAACTCTTCTAAAACTAGTGCGAATAGCCTATCTTACTCGCCTTCTGTTGTAAGAGATGCGAATACAGCAAGTTGAGGCTAGAGTGGTGCAACAGCAGGACTCTTTCTTAAGTGAGTGCAGGGTTATATTTAAATAAAATAATCTAAGGGTTACCCAAGTACAAGTTAGGTAAAAGAAGACCAAATTATAGGAAACTCGGTTTATTTTTGCCCAAAGACGAATTATGTTTGGGTTGGTGTCATTAATCGACGCCCGATTCCTATACAAGGGTTTAGGATCTGATGGTACCGTACACACAGGTGTGATAAAACTTAAGCCCTAGGCAGCACTGTCTTCCAATTCATTCGGGAAGTCGCAGAATTCGAAAACATCCAGTAAGTGGCATCCTTCTACGTTAATATAACTAATACATAGTTTTCAAAGCATCTCTTCACAAGTTCAACCCCCTTTTTCTATATGCTCTGCTAGAACAATTAGTTCGGTCAAGTTATAAACAAAAGACAATTGAAGTAACTTTTGTAAATAGTGTACCGAGTTTTACTAAGTTTATTTGATTAAGTTATATAATGACATCATTCAAATGCCGAATATCGTATCTAGTTTAGAAGTAATTATAAACGTTAGAAACCTAGGGGTCC
>JAHWXV010786562.1:0-10046 GCA_024586415.1 Phrixothrix hirtus
GAAGAAGACATTGGAACAATGTCGAAAGCTCGGTAAATCGAATAAATAGTTTTTCAACATAATTAGTCGACAAAACCATTAATTTTATATTTATATATATCATTTTCTATGTCGTATAACTTATTTACCATTGCACTTTCATTTTCCTTAAATCCATAGTAAAGTTTTAACACTTTTATTGCGCTACGTGCTACAGTATTTGACCGTACTGCAATTTTTTCCAAGTCTGTTGTTTCGTCTTCATCATCTATATTAAAAGTATCTTCGACGAGAAATTTAATATTATGTACAATGTCTGCATCAGTAAGTGATTCAAAAACTAACAAACCGTCATCGACAGTTTCATATTCCGTAGCAGTTGTAGATGACGGATCTTTATCGTTTTCGGAAGTTTGAAACCTTTTGATTAATTCTGATAAAGGAGTATCGCCTTCTTCATCTTCATTTGCGTTAACTGATGTACAAACTGTTTGAGGATATACGACTTTGAATGGCGAAAACAGTTTGCTATAGTTAGCGAAGTAACATTACGCCTCTTTCGCCAAAAAATCTACAGCAGCTAATAACGAAATCATTTTCTTACTGATATCGTCCATATTACAAATTCATAATTTTTGTAGAAGAAATTTCCTGTATTGGCACTTAAGACTCCTTATAATGCCTTGATCCATACGCTGAAGTACACTTGTGCAATTCGGTGGAAGTAAAAGAAGTTTAATATTCTTCAAAATCTCTAAAATTGGATGTGCTGGATAATCATCAACAATAAGTAGATGTTTTTTGCTTTTTTCAATCAATTCAGTCCCATAGCCGAATTTTTTCTTGAAAAATCTCGGAGGTCATCCATGATTTTTGTTTGGTTTTATAATTTACTGGTAAGGTTTTTATGTTTCTAAAACACTTTGTATTTGCCACTTTTCCAGTTACTAGAAGTTTTCTTTTTTCTGTACCAGTCATATCAGCACACACAAAAGCGATTATTCTATCTTTTGCAAGTTTTCCACCTAGGCATCTTTTAATTTTTAAATTTCAAAGTTTTATGCGGCAAAAGCTTGTAAAATAACCCGTTTCGTCGGCATTGTAAATCTCTTTGTCTGCATATTTTTCCCGCAATTCTGGCCATACGTTTTTTACCCAATTATCAATATCTTCAAGATTTACACTTTTTGTTTCACCAGAAACTTTTCCGAAACTTATACCATATCGGTGTTTAAATCGATCCAACCATCCATTAGAACATTTAAAATTTACGTTGCCTAGTAACTGACCAAATTCGTCAGCTTTCTCCAGCAATAACGGTCCATTTAATGGTAGGTTAGCACTTCCACATTGATTAAACCACGTAATTAATGCTTTATCAATATCACTTTTTACACACGACTCAATTTGTTTACTTTTCCCTTGCCTTCTTCAAAACCTTTCAAAATTTTATCTTTGTTTTTTAAAATTGTACACACTGTATAATTCGTTAAATTAAACTCTTTACACACATCTGCCTTTTTTCTGCCACTATCAATATTTTTAATTATCACTACTTTACATTCTAAGGTTTAAACTTTTCTTTTTAACGGAGTCATTCTTACTAAAACTAACAATGTACCCTATTTACTGTTAAACAATAACTGAGGAGATTAAACTTTCGCCTTTGGAATTCTATCATTAACATTGTTAGTTTTAAAATTCTCAGAAAAAAGCAATTAGGGTATGTACATTATTGTACTGCATACTATCAGATTAGGATTTTCCTAAGTACCGACCTCTTTAAACAAGAAAATCTTTTACAGTAAGATTTCCATTAAATATAAAAATGCATATGTGCCTATGTAGATACCTAATTTGACATTCACAAATTATATTTTGGTTATTCATTATTAATACATATTTAAAAAATGTACATTATTTATTAATTTGAAAGTACAAACTAAGTTATTAAAACAGGGTTTTATGATGTTACAAACGGGTTTTTTAACATAGCGATTGTATAAGAAATTGGCGGGACCCACAGGCTATGACGTTATAATAGGGTTATTGTTACAACCTATGTTATAACCGAATTCCACTGTATATAGAAACTATAAATTTTAAAATAGTAATTGTGAAAGTATAACTCGTTTAAGTAGGTAAATCGATCTAGAGTACGCATGTAAATTACTTTATTTTTGTTAATACAGAACACAACTATAATACATTTAAAATTTTGCTAAACTAAATTATAATTGAATTAACAGTAGTTTACCTCAAAGGAATAGAAATGTAAATGTAAAGATTTTTAATGTATCTTTAGATATTTTAAAATTTATAAAAATTCGTTCCTTGGATGGGGCTCGATCTCAGGTCTTTTAGCTTTAAGCGCCAATGCTCTACCACTCAGTTAACGAGGGATTTGCACACTAATCAACAAACGAATCCTTATAGCTCTATTATAGCACTCTCATATCACTCCCAAATAACGCCTTTGGCAGGGCCTTGCCTGTTGTCTCATATAGAGCTGACCGATACGCCATTAGGAACCGATGTAAGTATTAATCCCAGTTTCGTTAGTGGTCTGAAACTACATTAGACAGTTATTTCGGCATGGTCCGATTTATGCGCATTATCATTTCATACTTTCGTTCTTGGACGAAATGGTAGAAGAGCTCCGTCATAAAACGTCGTCCACTGTAACCGCCTCCAAATTCAGTAGAGTGTATACTTCAATTTACTTACTAAAATAATCCATTGCCACCAACATCTATTTATTTCTTGTAACGGATCTCTTATATCAATGGTTACTCTATCAACAAGCCGACCCACATTAACTTGTTTCAACGGTGTTCTTTATATTCCAAATCCTTGATTCGCATATTTCACACTTTCGCATAATTATTCAACCTTCTTCTTGTAGTTCACCAAATATATACCTTTTCGAATATTTTCTACTCTTATCCTCATACACAGATACAGTTTTCGTAAAATTTCTGCCACTTTATTCTTTGGAATTATCAATTGCGTCCGTTCATTAGTTCTATTTTCATTCGCCAGGGTTTTCTTCATAAGATTCTATTGAACCAGATTCGCTTTAACAACAGTCTTAAGTGGAGTCACTCATTTTTTTGCAGGTCTTAGATCATAGTTCTACCATCGCAGAAATGATTTCAGAGCTTAATCATTTTCTTGGTATTATTTGATCTTTTTAAGTTTTCGGCGGTTATTATTCGTAGAGAATACTTTTCAATCTTTAATTCTAGCCACGAGCAGTAGATACAATCTTTAAGACAAGGACTTCTCAACAGAGCATCAATATTTCGACTATTCCTTCCATCATGGTATCCAACTTCGAAGTAGTATTTTTAGAATCTCGGGATTTGGCCTTCTGCAACCTGAAACTGCAACAAATTCAATCCTGCATGATAAGTCCTCAATCGGCTGTTCCTCCAATAGAGATATTTGTAAAGGGCTTTAAGCGACTTTATCAACGGTAATAACTTTTTGGGTAACAGTCATAACATTCTGGATTTGGCAATACCTTGCTGAAATATGCAATAACTATTTCCCGTCTATCTTAAATCTGAGATAGCATAGCGCTGATAGCGGTACGACTTGCATCAGCGTCTAAGATCAATCGACCCTTTATTCTAGAATAGCTAAGAACAGGTGTAGTTAGCAATACCCGCTTAAGTGTCTGTAATTGTCTCTGACATATATTATTGCATAAATAGGGTTAGTCTTGTTTTGTAAATTTTGTAAGAGGTTTTGCGATATCTCTAAATCAATATACTAACAGACAATAGTAGGTACATAATCCAAGAAAACTTCGTAGTTTATGTTTAACTTTAGGTTGTAGCCATTCTCGTATTGCTCGAATTTTTTCTGGGCAGCCACTACATGACTCCAATACTTGATTCACTTGTAAAAATTGTTATTTATATGAGAACATAAAATTATTTTGTTTACCAAATGGTAGCTCAATAGTGTAATATAGAGACATGAAACTTTTCAAGGCGCAGGTGGTGAAAATAGTTGTTTCACAAAAAAATAACCATTTAACATTTATTAAATAAATATTCTTTACTACAATCAAATAAATCTCCCTACAGCTGCACCTATTAAGTAGCTCTAAATGATTAAATAATAAAATAGGTGCTTGCCGAACTAACTTTAGCTAAAGTTAAATAACGTACAGATAAAAAGGAATTTATAGCGGTATCTAAAAAATAGACTAAATGGTAGAGCGATAATTTAGAACTAATAGTATGGCACAGAATTTACTTAAATACCTGTCAATTAGTTGAGTTGCCTTCTTTCTTAGCACTTGGGCCAAACTGCTATCATGTAGGTCATGTATGCCGCGGAACCTGGGTAAATTCTTCACGGGCATGATCTATAGATTGGTTGCATCATTCTATATCAGTGCCCTTTTTTAATAATATTTGGATATCAGTAACATTCGTAAATCGCCTCTGGTGTCATTTCCTTGACCTTAATCAGTACTCTCTTAAATTGAGTGCTGCGGCTAATATTCTCATGACTAGCTTTCAGAATTTCTACAAGTCTTACCCGGAAGTCTCCATTGTACCAGTCTATTACTATTGTTTCACTGCTCGATGATAATTTCACCTCTTCGGCAAGGATTATTTTTATAATATGGTTGTCATAACGATGAATTGAAATACTTTCATCTTTGATGCCGTTCTTCAAATCTAATATGAACCGGACTTTAGACATTATATCCAATTTCAACCTTTGGTATGATTACAGTATAACCATTTGCACGATTTCTTGTATCTTTTCGTAGTCAGAGACGCCAAGGTAATAATTTACCATATTCAACGACGTTTCGTTTCACTATCTTCTGTGTTACTCCAGTACCCAGCAATATCTGGAAATTTTTCACTGCGATAGTTCCATCAGTATATAGATTATACGATCTGTGTAGTAATAATGCCACTTGGATAGTAACTTCCGGGACTTTATTAGTAGAGATCACACTTCATTTCTTCACATCCAACTGCTTTAGTTTTCCTGATATTCTGCGCTATTAGCAGAACAGCTCCTTGTATCTAGGCAATTATTCTGAACATGTCAACGTGTTCTTCGTTTACTTATTCTTTGTGCCCTAATTATTTTCAAAACTGTCTCTTTCGGGCTTACTACGCTATCTTGGATTTCTTCAGCAACCTATGCTTATTGAACCGCTTTAAATTCTAATGCATAAGCTAATAAAGTAATGATGTCCTTCGGGCAGGATATTCCAACTACTTGCTGCGTTTCTAAATTTCGAAGGCTATCCATAAACGCTTGTACCCGAAATTTCTCGATGAAGCATTCTGAGGACGCCAACTACATTATTATGATTAACTGTAAAGTTTCGACTTCGAACTGCTAAGGGTTTTCTCCAGCCTTTTGACCTTTATTGCTTAATTAGGGGAACTAAACATTCTACAGATGCTTGCCATCGCAATGTATTTCCAATCTCGAAATCAGATTATCAAATTTGTTCTATAGGTAGCTTGGTACAGCTTGTAAAATGTCCGATGTGATCCCACGTAAAAGTACGATCTACAGAGTCGCCTTCAATTCTAAGATGCACCTATTGGTTTATCAACTGCCATGATATTTTAATAATAATTGATACAAGGCATTTTCCCGCCATAAGTTGGTGCTTCTTTCTACCAGTTTTCTTACGTTTGACATCCTATCTTTTACGGTAGGCGAATATGCGGCCCGATATGTATTTACCTTTTCCCATTCTTAATGATGAATCAGTAATTCTCGTTCTGAAACGCTAACTCCTTTGGCTATGCAAGAGGATAAACTTTTAGTGTATGTATGTTTGTTGATTCCTCATAGATTTCTACCGTAACATCTTCGTGTTTTTCTATTAATTTACCTTGACTATAACTTCCTCTTATAGTTTATTTCGACCGGACTTTACTTTTTCTTGTAATTAGTTCCGGCTTGATTTCGCCGATTACATTTTCTCTTGTAATTTATTTGTGGTTCCTTGTTATAATTTCTTATGGCTTGTCTTGGTTTCTTCCTGTAATTCATTTTGATTTGATTTCTCCCAGTAATTTATTTTAGTTGAAGTTCATTTTATCTCCTGTCATCTGAATCACTTCACTAGGGATTCTACATCTTTATCAGTAGCTCCACAACTGTCATATATAGAATACTTAAGGTTAACCTATTTCTACTACCACTACTACTACTCCATTCTTAACTGCCTCATATATTATCTTTCTTAAGCGTTCATTACTAATTCGTTCCAGATGTCCAAATCATCTTAACGCACTTCTTTCGTACAGTTCAGATAGTGTCTCCTTCACTTGACACGTATCCATCACCCATTCATTCCTTACTCTGTCACGTCTCATTTTGCCACATGCAGCTCTTAGGAACCTCATACTTACGGCGTTTATTTTACTCCTATGCTTCTTCTGACATACCCAAGTCTCACTGCTATATAAAACAGTTGGAACAAATGCACTATTGTACACAGCCTTCTTTGCTTCCATACTTAACTATTCACTCTTGGTTACTGACCATATGCTGCCAATTATTCTCCTGTCTGCATTTACTCTCCTTCCAATTTCACTATATACTCGCCCATTATTCGCAAACATTCTGCCAAGGTAAGCAAACTTATCTACTTGCTCAATAATCCAGCTACCCAATTTCAACTGACATATTTCCTTTTCATCTTTCATATTGAAAACCATTACCTTTATTTTGCCACTATTTATTTTCAAATCCATTCTTTCACTCATTTCTACAAGTTTCTTCAACATTCGTTACATTTGGCTCATACTTTTAGCTACTAGTACTGCATAATCTTCATACATTAACACTTTCACATCTTCGCTGCCTATATTTATACCACTCAAGTCTTCCCATGCACTTCTAACGCATTTATCCATAAATATATTAAACATCCAAAGTACTCACTAACCATACCGTTCACTCTCACGCACATTGTGCTTCCATCATGCATTGCTTTTATTGCATTCAGTAGTTCTTTCTCCTTTACATCATACTCCATCAAAGTTGCCCATAATTTGCAGCTATTCACATTATCAGACACTTTCTCTAAATCCACAAATGTACAATACATTTTCTCATTAACATGCAAAAACTTCTCGGCCATTTGCTGCAAACTAAACATTTAATCTACGAACTCTCTTATAGGTATGAACCCACACTGTACATCCCATATATTTCTTTCAATATTTATGCGAATTCTGTCAATTATAATTCTACCAAACTCCTTCCCAGCTACACTTAATAAACTTATAACTATATAGTCCTTGCATTCATATTTACCACCTTTGCCTTTGTACAGAGGCACGATCATAGCACTCTTCCAGTCCTCTGGCACTCTTAAGAATTGAACACAAGCATTAAATAGTTTGCACCACCATTCAGTTGGTCGCATACCGCCATACTTTAATATTTCGTTTGTAACTTCATCTACTCCAGCAGCCTTCCCATTTTTAAGCCTTTTATTTGCATTTATTACTTCTTCCATGCCTATGCTTTTATTGTTCTCTTGGATTTTATTTATTCCAGCATTTCCCACATTTTCAATTATCCCGGTATCCCTGTTGCCATACAGCCCTTTAAAATATTCTTTCCAACGTAATATCACTTTACTTTCATCCCACTCCATTTTATTCTCGCTATTCCGTATTCCGTTTACTCGGTCCCTTACACCCTGCTTTGCATTCCTTACCCACTTCCAAAATAATCTTTTATTACTGTCAAAACAATTCTCCATTCTTATGCCCTCGTTCACCCTCATGCGTCGTTTACTATCTTTCACAACTTCCCTTGCACACTTCTTTCTAATCCAATACGCTTTCAGTAGATCCATTCTGTTCTTCTCATCTTTAGTTCCAATTATTCTCTTATATATTTCTTTTTTCTCCTTTACTGCATCTTTTGCGGCATCATTCCACCATACGTTCCTTTTTGACTTTCCAATCGTACTCGCTCCACATACTTTAGTTACAGAGTATATCACGATGCCTTTCAATCTCTTCCATGCACATTCGATGCCACCTTTTTCAATTTCATACTTCCATTCGGATTCTTCTGACAACATTTCTCTCTCTAGGTTTTGTACGTATTCCTCTTTCACATTTTCCTCCTGCAATCTTTCCACTTTCACTCTAGTCTTTTTTATAACTGCCTTCTTCTTATATACCCACTTTCTACCAAGCTCAATTCTTGACACTCCGGTTTCCTTTACCAATCCACGTAACCTCTCATTATAAAAGATTAAATCAATCTTGCTTCTAGACCCTTTTCTTTGCCACCTATACAAATGGCTATCTTTATGGTTAAATCACGTATTCGATAGAAACATGCTATCTTCTAAGCATAGCCCAACTAATGCTTCCCCATTCTCATTCGTTCTGGGATCGCCGTAAGGGCCAATTGCACGATCTATGTATTCTCTTCTTACTCTCACCCATCCATTCAAGTCATCCAGTTAAATCACTCTAGCATTCACGTGACATGCATTAAGTATCATTTCTAACTCTATCCAAAAGTTTTCCCGTTCATCCTCGTTATCACTATTCACCGGGGCATAATATTCTACAGCCATTACTTTCCTGATGCCTATCTTCGTTCGAACCCATAATAGCTGGGGAGACACCAATTCATACTCCCTTACATGCAATTTAGCAAATTCACTCAAAATCAGTCCCACTTCCTTTGAACCATGCATCTAACTCTCTACTCCAGACCAGAAACCTAGGCTTCCGTCATCCATCTCTATCACTTCTTTCCCTTTCCACTTGGTTTCACTCACGCACAGCACATCTAGCCTTCTCTCTCCCATTTCACTTAAAATCTCGCGTTCCTTTCCATACTTTCCTCTTACATTCCACGATCCCATTTTCTATTCCATGTTCTCGCGTTTATTCCAAGGTGGGCCAATCTTGTTCAATCTCAACCGCCCACCATGGCTTTGATTGTCCGAGGCTTTCCTTTGGTTCTTTTTAGCAATATTCCCTCCTTACGAAATCGATACCATACCAGTCAGTGTTGACGTATTTAGCTTACGTGCTACAAGCGCAGCCACAATACCAGGATTAACCCAGGCATAGCCAACGCTATTCTATACAGACTAAGCTGCCTACCAAGAACGGGTTACTCTGCAAGCCAGAACGTAGTTGCCCGTGCCACAACTACTAAGAATTATACGTAATGCACTGACACATTCGGGCACACCTATTTCTTAAATTTTATTTACCGATTTTGTTGCGCGCATACAATCGAAATACTAAAATCGCACTTCTCATGCCGATTGAAACAAAAGTCGCAAGCAATTTAATAATTTATTTCGATTCAGTAATATATTTACAATGTACAATGTAACTAACCTGTAATTCTTCTATTTATATCTAAACTATAGATTCTAAAATATTCCATAGGAATCGAGAAAGTATGATTCTTCAAGCTAGTTATTCACACTAGAACATGATCTCGTTACGAAAAATCCCATTAGGCAGCTCATAACAAATGTCATTTCAAATTTTGTTCCTGTATACAGATTACACTTACAAACAGTGTTATTTACCTGCTTTGTTAGGATTAATTATATTTTATTTTGACTAATTTTAAAGTAAAACAATAAGAAACTAATTAATTAATAAAAGCAAATATTAGGTTTAGTTATTTTAGGATATGATTTTCTACTTCATTTGCTCACTGAATTTCTCTACCTTCAGCTTGATACTTCAGTCGCTTGGTAAACAAAGACGAGATAGATGCATAGAATATATGTTTAAATATTTAAAGAACAAACATTAGTTGTGCTAGATCTCCGTAATTAACAATAAATAATTACTCTGTTCTCACATTACAAAACTGAAATAGGTTAACATCTATTACAAATTTCTAAAATTATTGCAAATAAAAAAAACAACACATGACTTTCTCTTACGCACATAGATAAGACAATAATAGTGTCCACAAATGATTAGATTATTGTTTACGTTTATTTTGGAAACAATAATTGTAACGGTCACCCATCCAAGTTACTGGACAGGCGAAAG
>JAHWXV010786573.1:0-17315 GCA_024586415.1 Phrixothrix hirtus
AGTTGCATCAGTTTATGACTGCGAAAATTGGCACAGTACTTTGAAAATCCAAAAACTCCCCTTTCTAGTAATTTTTTGATTTGTACTAGATTCTCCAATGTAATAAAATTGCTTTCATTGAAAAAGTTCCAGATCCAAGTCAGTTCGATTGTGCGGCGCTATTTTCAAAGTACTTTTGATAGCCCCAAAATGCGGCTTCTCTATTGATTTTATGGTTTGTAATAGAGTTTCAGACGCCTATACGAAGTTAGCCCCCACCATTCAAATTAGCTAATTTCAAGAGTTGTGCTGAATTCTGCTACGTTTGTGCTAAATTGTGCTCGAATATTATGACCATAATACAAAAAATACACCAAAAAATAAAAAAAAACACATTTTAGACCAAGCCCTCCAGCTTGAATATTTCACAATTTCCTATTTTGTGCTAAGTTGATCTAGATTGTGCTAAAGTAGTATTTAGAAAAAATAATTACAGAAAAAGTTACGCGAAAAAAACATTATGGATGAAGTAACCCTTAAATTAACATCAGTCATCCAAATGTCATATAATTATATATCTGAGTTGTACTAGTGTGGTATAACACCACAATTGCAAATTTTACCAGCACAACGATATAAAGGGCACCTTACGTTCAAGCACGGCCATTCTCAACCAAATTCTGTCCAAATTTGAATGTTCCGGAAATGCAATCACCATAAACTTGCATACATGAGTTGTGATAGCGTAGAACAACTAAGAATAACCCCCAATTTTTCCAGAAAAATGATATAAAGGTCACTTTACCCTTGGTCACGGCTGTTCGTAACGGAATTTAAGGTCCAAGTTTCGATGTTCTGACGATTCGATAACCACAAACTTTCTTATGAGCTGTGCTAGCGTAGCATAACATAGCACAACCGACAATATCGCCAGCACAACGATACAAAGGGCACTTTACTCTTGAGTGTGCAGTTGAGTTGGCAACGGCATTTTATGTCAAAATTTGGATATTATGACGATTCAATGACCACAAACTTGCATATCCCAGTTGCGCTACCATAGCACAACTCAGCACAACCGCTAATTTTGTCATAAAAACGATATATAAGGCACTTTACTCTTGAGCACGGCCGTTCTCAACGGAATTCAAAGTCCAAATTTTGATGTTCTAACGAGACAACGACCACTAAATTTCCTATCGGAGTTGTGCTAGCGTAACGCAACTCAGAGATGCAATTTGGTGGTCATCAAATCGTCAGGGCATAGAAATTAGGACACAGAATACTGTTGCGAACAGCTACGCTCAAGAGTAAAATGCCCTTTTATATCGTTGTGCTGGTAAAATTGGCGGTTGTGTTGAGTTATGCTACGATAGCACAACTCAGTTATGTAATTATATAACATTCCGATGGCCGATATTCATTTTAACGTTACTTCAATCCTATATCATCGAAAATGTTTTTGGGCGTAACTTTTATAGTAATTATTTTTCGAAATACTACTTTAGCATAATGTTAGCAAAATCTAGCACAAATTAGCACGATTGAGGAAATTGCCAAATATGCAAAGTTGGGGGCTTGTCTAAAATATGGTTTGTTCGATTTTTCAGCACAACCCTTGAAATTAGCTAATTCGAAAAGTGGGGTGCTCACTTCGTATGTATCTTTCAGGCGCTATAAAATTGTTATTTGCAAAATCTGGAGTCCCTCAAGGATCCAATTTAGGCTCTTTGCTATTCTTACTGTTTGTCGATGATTTAATTTCATACTTAAGCTGTTCGTACTCTTTGCAGACGATCTAAAAATATTTTGCTCAATCCATTCCATAAATGACTGTCATTTTCTACAAAACCAATTAAACAATGTTCAACAATGGTGCAGTAATAACAATTTAGAATGAAATATACTCAAATGTAAAGTGATATCGTATACACGTAAAAATATTCCATTAATGTTTAATTATAAATTAAATAATATTTCTCTGCAAAGAGTTCACTCAATTAAACATCTTGGAATAACATTCGATTTGAGAATGACTTTTACAGATCATACTGATCATGTAGCTCGTTCTTCTACCCAGATATTAGGTTTCATAATAAGAAATTTCAACACTTTCAGCATAGCAACGCTTAAATTACTGTAAGCGTCGCCTGTGCGTTCAAAACTTGGATATGGAGGACTAATTTGGTATGGAACATATGAATCTCACAAAATTTCTTTAGAAAAAGTTCAAAGAAAGTTTTTAAAATTCCTATATTTTAAAAGCTATGGGACTTATTCTGTCAGGAATTATGATATCAACCAACTTTTGCTTCTCACTAACTTGAAATCTTTAGAAAGCAGGAGGACTCGTACTAGCCTTATTTTCTTATTTAAACTACTCATTGGTAAAGTCAATTCACCTCGATTGTTGAGACTTCTTAATTTATATGTACCCCGTTTCGACTTACGGACGAGTAATTTTTTTCATCTTCCCATAGCTCATTCAAATTTGCACATGACATCTCCCACTTATGCTATGTGTTCGAATTATAATTCTATTATTCCTAATCGTTTTGATATTTTTTGCAGTTTACTTACTAATTTACTGTCTAGTTAATTAATTTTAATTTAATTTCATTAACTCACTTTATTATAAATGAAATTATTTAATTTACCAGTTTATCTATAAGTACGTAGGCGTCAATTTTTCTTAATTTTCATATTAAATATGAAATTAATTTAATTATGCCCTGTAAATGGATTGTATATCTGTTGGAAATTAAATGTATTATTATTTAATTAAAAAGATCCAGAATCATGCAGTTTGAGTTTGTGACGCTACAAATTGGCACTTGGCTTCGAAAAAGCCAATAAAGCGCCTCTCTAGTGATTTTGTGGTTTGTGACAAACTTTCCGAAATAAGAAAATTGCTTTCATTGGAAAACCTCCTGAACCAAGCAGTTTGAGTGGTCCGTGCTAAATATTTTCAAAGTACTTTGGAATAGCCAAAAAAGCACCTCCAGTAGTTTTGTGGTTTATGGTGAATTTCCGCCTCAATAAAATTGCTTTCATCGAACTATTTTTATTGACTACTTCGCTTCTTCAAATGTGCCTAAATTAAAATGCAATTTCTAAATTAATGCGTACTCTATGTTTTAGATAAATAAGATGTGGATTTTAAGTGCTAGTTTTACTTCTAAATGTGTGGGCAAGAAGAAATAATGTAGTATTGTGGATCCAAAATAAACGAAATAATAACTGCTATTTAGGGTGTCAATTTCTAAAATCACATAAACGAATTAAAATTAGCAACTGCATATTTAAATGGCTAAGCCATAAATGCAATAGAATATTTGTTTTTAACAGCTCTCGCAGAAAGTGTCCACTTAGAATTGTCACTTTGTTATTTGTACAAATAATAAGAATGATAAATTAACTATAATTTGGTGTTAATCAAGTTATTTGTTTTTAGAACAAGTATAAGTTTATTTCTAATAACAGTGAATTTATTTTTGCAGAAAATTAGGAACAATGATGATTGTATATTATTTGATCTATATCATCATACAGTTTTATGTTATTTCATTCAATGTTTTTTCAATTGCTTTTTAAACACAATGGACCAGATATTTTCCACCAGAAAGTTAAAATAAACATAAATTTCAATGTTAAATAATGAGTCATAGATGACCTCATTAAATGCACGAAGGTGATTTAATAAGTAGTAAAGTAAAAATATTACGAGTGTGTGAGAGTGCAGTAGGGGACTGGTATAATGCATGCAATTTATACGCTACATACAAAAGGGTCTTGTAATGTTGACTAAATATATCGGGCCTACCATAAGCTATTGCCAGTTTACATGTTGTATGTAAAATAATTTACCCCTCATTTTACCCTCTCAATTCTTTACTTATCAGCAGATTAAAATACCAATATATACACGTCTACCATATATATAAAGGCCGGGATTGCGAACACCTTTAGAACGTAATGGGCGTCCGATAATGCCTCATAAGTGTGTGTGTATATATATATATATTCTTCACATAACGTTTACTCGCTGTTATTACTCTAATTAAGAGGCTTGGGATGTTTATCGTGGACATAATAGTTCTTCTGGAGATTATATCATAAGCTTATATAAATTAATATTTTGCGTATTGCGATTTAATAACACGTCGACCCGGTACAAATTCTAAAGCCTCTATCCCTTACCATATACAAATATCGTAATCCATTACCTTTTTTACTTCGATTAAAGCATACAACAATGTTGGCTTGTTCCTTTGATGTAGACAAACCACTATAACTTTTAAAACATATACGGTTCGCTTTTGTTGTAACACGAACGTAAAAAAATATGTTCTTTACACCAATATATAAAAGTTTCTTTTTAGGCATGCCGATGAGGCAAGCCATATCCAAAAGAGTTGAATAATTGTGTCCGTAGTATTTTCTGACCCAGATACCATCCAGCACTACCGTGATATATGCAATGCCTTGTTCAACCTCGTTGTTCCTCTAAGCGTTGCGTTTTTTGTCCACTCCACGGTATTTTCAGGCATTTATTATATCAGTAGGGCTTCTCACTTGTCATCAAGGCATGTTCCATGCTTCTTATAAGTTTTACGTTTCATTACACGAACGTTGATTATTCAAAATAATTCCTCCATCTTGGCATATCCATTGGTAATGCAAGAAATCCCCCAAGAAAGTGTCATTGTGACGTTGTCATTAAGTATGTGAGGCTCAATAATGCTTACACTTTCATTTACATTTAAAATTCAAGTACGAAATCAGTCAATTTATAGTTTCACGTTTAAATTTAATTTTCCCTGCAGTACCTGGTTAATCATCATTATAAGGTATTCTAATTTGTCTAATAAAGAACTTGGTTTCAACTGCACGATTTCAGACCTATGTTGGTTGCATATCTTGCGAAGAACGGACAAGCTTCATATCTAGGTCAGTAAGTACTCCTTCATCTAAGCTATAAAATAGAAGTAAACCTTTAAAGCAAAAATAAAAATATTATTACCTACTATACGAATATATAGGTCTATTAGTAGAAATCGTTTCAACAGACCAATTTACCATGCCATTAAGTTACTATTCAATATTTACTACAAGACTTTATTAAATTTAGGTAATCTTTTGTTTAACGATTGGAACTGAATTATGGCGATGCGGAAAGTTCATGTTTATAAATAGCATAAAATGTTATACAAGGTGTTTAAGATAATATGCCATTCCTTAGGGGGTGGAGTGAAGGAAAATCCTACAGACTCCACAATACGCGTAGAATTAAAAACAGTACGAATACCAAATAATTCTCTTTTTTAATAGTAACGAGTCGACCGTGAATGCTTCCAAGTATGACAAGAAGTGCTAATTGAAAAAAGAAATTTCTATAGTATGTTCTGCTTGATTCTTTAACCTTTGAAACTAGAGTATTTATAACATGATATACCACCTTTATATAGCACTAACTTAGTATACGGAATTAAGAAGATCTATATATTTACTAAGTGCATCTCATAGTATTTACTAACCAGCGCTTTAATAATAAAAACTAAAGCGGCTGAACCTACGTTGTGTCATTTCAGATTGTAATTGTGTTCGATGAACACAGAATATTCTAAAAAATATTGTCTAAAGAGCTTAATCTGATTGCGTGATTAATTGCCTACATTTACACCGTATTTAAGTAAATATTGCTTTTGTAATATTAAATTTGTGTATCTGTAATAATTAGGACATTTAAATTGATTAATTATCTGAAGAAAATGTTATGTAAAACTGTTTTGAAAGCTTTAAAACATCAACTAATTATTTTAAGTTAATCAATAAGAATGTTTTAGCTGTTACAATATTCCTCTATCACTTTTTTAAAAATACTTTCCTAACTGCGTATAATTAACAGTCTTTATTGTTGAATCGCATAAAGATTATCCTATTAATTTAAATAGTTGGATAGACTTTTACAAAACCGCGCAGAAAAATCGAAAACGTTCAAAGGTACATTTATCTAACAATTTAGGTATGTATTTAACGGTATTTAAATCTACATTTATCTCGTCAGTTTCAAATAAAAACACTATTATAAGAAGCAATTATAAAATAATTTTGTTTGTAATTAAATTCCTTAGTACGATGTAAGATTAAAAACTATTTTTGCTAGTTAGCAATAAATATATTTCTTAAGATGATTATTTCTAAATCATCGCATATGTGTGAAGTGGCAATAAGCTTATACAATATTTATTGCAGTAACAAGACGAATTATGCGTACTACAGCTTTAAAAGGGAAGCACATGCTTCTGTAACATAATAACTTAGGTAGTTCAGTTATAATTTTATGAGTGAATTAACAGTTGATTTAAATTCAACCATAGGCGACCCATTGTACATAATAGGACAAAAGGACTTTTTGGAATTCGTATTACTTCTAATTAGGTGCTCTAAAAGGAATGTCATATTGTCTGAAATAGCCTCTATACAAATACATACTTCGTACATATTTGATGTTTAAGTTTACATGCATATACACGTCAGTACGAAATTTATTTGATAATATTGAAAAACTATGATGTAACGAAAACTATAGTGAGCAACGGGTTTTACACCGGTACACCTACACGATAATTTCCTTTAAGGTTAACCCATCATCTAGTGAAGAATCTAGTAAAACGTAAACCCTGTTAGCATACTATTAATGTGTTTGATATTGTACTTTTCAGACTAGTCTAAATATTGCACAGGATTTGGCGCAATCAATTGAAGATAAGATTGATTAAAAGTGAATACATTCTAAATCTTAATGTTCTATTCTAATTAGTAAGCTAATAAAAATCTAACGTAAATAACAAAGCAAGATTTAGTGTCCTATTTATTAAATGCGAAGCAAGAACCAAAATGATTTTGTGAACCATCAGCTATTATAAGTACTGTATATCTTGTTGTCCGATTTTATATATTTGGGGTTTACGAAATGTGTAATGCTTACTTATTAAACAAAGTGACATAAGCAGCTTGTGAACAAGCGTCGTCACTTTTAGACGAATGCGTTTCCGCGCTTTTGACGCCGACGTTGATAAGCGGACCTCTTCTCGCGTTTTTGGAAATGTAAATGCCGCGGGTATGTAGCAATCACAAAAAATTGAGCAACAAAAACAATCAATAACAGGAACGACAAAAACATAACAAGAGGAATGAGAAGAACGCAACAACAATCAAAGTTTTAACAATAACACAATAACGAAATGTTATAAAGTCGTGCGAACTGTGTCCATACGTATACAGTGTGTCCCAGATTGAGTGGGGATTACATTATTATTAAAGATAAAGATTTGGATAAATGGACAATACTTTGTAGCTTTAATTTTTGATTTTAAATTCGCTTGAAAAAATTTAAAATGTCGAATACGTCAGAGGTTACTTATAAAAAACGAAAAATTGTCATTTTCTTGTATGTCAAATATCTTCGTAAATATAAGAGATACGAATAAAAGTGTGATATAAAAGTCACTGTTCTGGACAATGCCAATTTAAATTTGATGTCCAAAAAAAATTCAAGAAGACTGCTTTTACGATACTCGTATCGACTTCTTTAAGTTATATTGGCGCCATATTGAAATTTTATGTTTCTGAATAGAATTTTTTATGCTCTTTACAACAATATAAGATAACTTATGATTGAATAAAAAATGCCAGTAAAACTAATTGTTTTGAACTTTAATTCAGTGTAAACGGATACACACAGAATTGGTTGAAATTTATTTTAGAAAACCATTATTATGTAATTCCTGTAATACTTTTTGTTAGTAATATGCTTTTCAGTATTACGTGCTTGAATCACAAAACAACGTGAGACTACTTTTTAAATCTAAGTAAGTCAGAGATGAAAAATAATAACAAAGTTTATCACAATCTGTCAAAACGCAGGTAACTCAAGTAGTGCCATTTACAGTTATTTATATTTAAAACGTCATAAATTATGCCTAATTTTACAATTACTGAAAGCTACGATATGTTGTGCATATTTATCAAGTGTCATAAAAATTCCCATCTTGTTGCCCAAATGTATTTAACAAGTTTTTCGGAAAGAAGGCAACCAAATGTCAAAACGCTGAAAAGACTAGACCCAAACATTCAGCGATATCATATGATAATTATAACTATGAGTTAATAACAATGGCCTGTGTCGCTGCTAACCCAGGCATTTATACTCGAGAAATAGAAGCACAGGTTGGAGTATTTAAATCAAAAGTATCGCGAATAGGTTTCACGCCTACAAGTTGCGCATTGCCCAAACTTTACGGCCACAAGATTATGATCGCAGAATCACATTTTGTAGCTGGATTATTCATAAGAGTACTGAAAATAATAGTTTTACGGGTTGAGTAATATGGACAGATGAGTCTTACTTTTCGAATTGAGAAATATTCAATCGACACAATTAAACCATTGGTCACAGAGCAATACTCATGTTGTAGTTCCACACCTAAATCAAGTTAGATTCAGATTTAATGTATTGTGCGGCATAATGAAGAATTATTTAATTGGACCCGTTATCTTAAATGGTACTTTATCTGCTCAACGTTATGTAGAAATTCTACAAATATCATTAGAATAATTCATAGATCACCTACCTTTAGCAGGCAGGATTGAGTTATGGTACCAATAGTCCACAATTCAAGAAACGTGATAGATTATTTAAATGATCGTATTGACAATAAAATAACTACTGGCCAGCCAGTTCAGCCTTTAGACTTTTTTGTGGAGAATAAGGTATATGGTAATAATTATAGCTACAGTAATGTTGACGAGCTGTGCGAAAGAGTGCTATAGTGTGCTAGTATTAGCCGGAATACGTTACCTAAAGTAGTAACTCAAAGTATTGTCAAACGGTGTCAACTATGGCCAATATTTTGAACATTTAAATTATTAAATAAATTTTGTTTGTTTTTGTTTCTATCCGTGTAAGCCTACTTGACTAAAATGTTGAAACGATTAATTTTACTGGTATTTTTTATTCCATGATGGTTCCCTTATGTCGTTGAAAAGAGGATAAACAATTCTATTCAGCAACATAAAATTCCAAATAGCTGCCCATTTAACTTAAGGAAGCTGATACGAGTACCATAAAAGCAGGCATCTTGAATTTTTGGTCGAGATCAAATTTAAATTAGTATTATACAAAACAGTGACTTTCATATTATACTTTTGTTCGTATCTCTTATATTTACGAAGGTATTTGACATACAAGAAAATGAAACTTTTTCGTTTTTTTTAAATGACTTCTGACGTGTTCGGCGTTCTGAATTTTGTCAAACGGATTTGAAATTAGAAATTATAGCTGCAAAAGATTGTCTGTCTAACCACATCTCTATCCTGCATAATAAAAAAGTTACGCTTGCAATCCCTCTCAATCTGGAACACACTTTATGTACAAGAAATATGCAGTACCAAAGAACACTTAAACTCTTTGTAACTGTATTAAAATTATGAGTCATTTAAAACTTGACAGTTCTTTAAAAAATTCGCTACCAGCTTAATTCCTTATAGAAGCTTGTTCGAAGTATCTTATTTTCAGTTTGTGCTTTTTTCCCTTCAATTACACTATTTTTAATCAATTTCAGCTAAGTATATAATGACAATTGCATTTTTCGGTATTTAATTTAAGATATACTGGATGCCATTCTTCAGGGTAAGGCAAAATGTGAATACAATTAATGGCTAAAATAAGATTCTCTGATCAAATTAAAAATTTTTTGAAATTAAGTGAGCAAAGAAAATGTATTTATAACTTTTGGAATTAATATAAATCTTGAACACGTTGAAAATTAATTAATTCGATTCGTAATTGAAATTTCAATTCAGCTATGTACCAATATAGAAATTTCTAATTATATATAATATGAACAAAATGCGTTTCTAATGCTTTTATCATATCAAATACTTTTGATATACTACCCAATGTCTTATTTGATATTTAGATGTGGCCTTTCCTTTAAACTGTTCAAATTTATGCATTCGATGTAACCAATTGTCAAAACATAAATTCCAGTCTTCTTGAGAAACCCCAGAAAGAGGATTGTAAGATTTCTAGGACCCCTTCTGTATGTGAGAATCGAACATCGCACATTTTATCCTTTAATTTAGGATATAGAAAGTAGTCATACAGTCACAGATCGGGATCGGGTCGTAATTAGTAATCGAAATAATTGTGAGTTCCATCACACATCCAATCTACTAGATGTATAAACGTCGTGTATTCATACATGAAGTATGGGACTTTAATATACAAAGCTAATATTTCAGAGCCTAAAAAATGGATTATGAGGAATAAAACACTTCGACCAATTCAATTATAAATTAGAAAAACTATTTATAAAAAATAGTAATTTAATATTGCTATTTACAGCTTTGTTTTTCAGTAGTATAATAATGTATACGTGAATGACTAAAATTAGGAATTTATTACAGTTAAACTTTCATGTCCAAACCACCAACTAGTAACCGTTATTCAAGGAAATGTGAAGTACAGGAATAGGTGGACATAATATTATTTTCAATGGATGACATATTATTAATTAAAAGTTAGTGTTAATTGTTTTCTTATATGCCAGTGACAAGAAGCGCTAAAAAAATGCGGAGGGGGTGATGGCAATGAGAAAAATGCAGAATAAAATGGATTCCAATCAAGAAAGAATGAAATCCAATCAAACTAAATTACAAGAAAAAATGGATTCTTATAAAAAAAAAGAATCCAATCAAGAAGAAATGGAATCCATTCAAATAAAATTGCACGAAGAAATGACAAACAAACTAAAGGAGGAGATGCTATCAATTAATGCAAATCAAAATAAACTACAAGATGAAATTAAGACAGGCTAAAATGCACTAAAAGGACACATTACAAGCAAATTAAAAGATGAAATGGGATCCATTCGAAGTAAATTACAAAATGAAACTAAAACAGGTCAAAATAAACTAACAAATGAAATAGAAGATGTTACCAATGAGATGGCAACAATATATGAGGAAGTAACTAAGATATCTTGACGAACTACATCAAAAGTTTACTCTCTTTACTGTAAATAAAAAAGGCAACATGCCTAAGAAGTAGGCACTCACGGTTCCTTATGAACAATTAACAGAAGCGAATGTGCAGTAAGCTGAACACTTGCCTGTTATTGAAAGTGGCATGCCAGGTACAAGAAGATACGTTAAAGCAGCCACGTATGATGGGAAGATATCTTAGGTCAATTACCAAAAACAATTCGAAACAACAGAATTATCGAGTGGATCGACCATTAAGGAAAATGTAACTGCCTTAATAGTGGCTCTACGTGGTGATGCTTTAGACATTCTACAAACAAAACCGGACGATCTACAGAATAACTGTGATTGCCTTGTTTCACGATTGGAAATGCGATATTGAGATAAACATCCACAACAGGTCCACTGTGCCCAATTAAGAAATCATATACAGAAGCTTGGAGAGAACCCCCCAGAATTCGAAGCTAAAATTGCGAGAATAGTAAGATTAGCATACTTAACGACCCCAGAAAGTTGAACAAATGGAACAAATTGGGGTGCAAACATTTGTCAATGGCCTTAGGGATTCTGAAACACAACAAGCACTTATTAGCACGTTTACGTGACTTTTCTAGTGAATTGCCTCATCCGCTGAAATTTGAAGCAGCGAAATAAGCATCGAAACGTCATGTTCATGTGTGAGCGATTAAGAAAGGAAAAGCTAATGCCGGGACTTTAGAAGAGATGGTGTTAAGATTACTTAAATACAAAAGCCAACACGGCGTAAACTACAATCTAGCAAGTGCGTTAAATACGGACATATATAAAAAAATGCTCAAAATGCTATGAGCAGTCCTGCTGATAATTCAAAAAACTAGGAACTCACCATACAAGTGACATCCGTAAAGCATAAACCGGATAGTTTTTACATTAATAGAACAATTGCAGGGAAGAATTTCAAAATGCTGCTGGATACAGGGGCAACAAAGACAATAGCAAAATTAAACGTTGTTGGGAATGGAAGATTACTGACGTCACAGCTGAAATTATGTAAAGCTATAGGAAATCGCGCAACCCTTCATGGTGATATTAATACAAATATTGACATCAGCTGCATCGCGTGCTAGTAGCTGATATTGAGGAACCTGTTATATTGGGTATGGATATAATGTTTGAGTTTGGGTTTGCCTTAGACTGGAAGACATCATACGAGTTGATGATAAAGAGATACCCATTAATCAACGAGATGACAATACAATGAAAAGAGGAACAAGCGTTGTGACTCACAATATAAATAACGGTGATGCTCAACCAATATGCGAACGATCGAGGAGGCTGCCTTTATCCAAACGAGAGGAAGCCGAATAGATAATCAAGAACATGGCCGATGAAGGAATAATAGCGCAAGTTGTACTGGTCTAGAAGAAATATGGTATCGGCGGATTATGTACTGATTACCATCGTATGAACAATGTGACCAAAAAGGGCAGCTATCCTCTACCCAAAATTGACGACATTTTAGACATGATTTCCGGCCCCAAATGGTTTTCGACTTTAGACATAAAAAGTGGATATTGGCAAGTCAGTTTAGAAGATGAACACCGGGAAAATACAGTATTCCCCATTGGATCTGGTCTCTGACAGTTCACCGTGATGCCTTTTTGACTTGTGCTATTCACCAGTGACCTTTGAAAAGCTAATAGAATTGATCTTGAGAGGGTTGTCTTGAAAACATGTCTAGTATACTTAGAAAATGTTATAGTTATTGGAAAGACCTTCAACTAATACCTCAAAAATCTCAAAGGAGCGTTTCAAAGATTACGAAGTGCACATCTGCAACTTAGTCCGATAAAATACAACTTGTTTTAAAACAAAGTGAAATACTTGGGTCATGTGGTTTCTGAAAATGTATGGCAATTGACCCAGGGAAAATTCAGTGCGTACAAGAACGCCCAATACCATAAGATAAACATGAATTACGATGATCCTTAGAGTCGGTTTGTACGTGGATTTGCAAACATCGCAAAACCACTTACAAAACTTATTGAATAAGACTAACCATATTTATGAAGCAATAGCTGCCCAGTGTCATTTGAAATACTTAAACGAATATTGATAACCCATACTCTGTTACCCTAAAATAGAGGGACGATTTGTCTTAGATAACGATGCTAGCCATGTCAGCATCGGTACAGTGCTATTGCAAATCCAAGATGGACAAGAACAAGTAATTGGGTATGTTAGCAAAGTTTTGTCCAAACCTAAGAAGAATGATTGTATTATGCACAAAGAAATGCTAGCGGTGATAAAGGCCGTTGAACACCTTTACAAATACTTTTACGGACGCAATTTCTTATTGAGAACTGATCAGGTAGCGTCAAAATGGTTTCTACGGTACTAGAATCCAGAACGCCAAATAGCGAGATGGATTTAACGGCTGTAAAGGTATGATTTCGAAGTTGAGCATCGTGCTGGAGGAAATCATGAAAATGCTGACGCTTTATGAATACGGCCTTGCACAGAAGAGTGCAAGCATTTTACACAGTTAGAATCAAAAGTTGAAGAGCCTCTTGTCAACTGTACTATTATAAGCAACGGTGGCTCGAAATCGGATAATGTCATACAAGATCAAGAAAACGACGCAAACCTGAAGGTAGTATTAAAATGGAAGAACCAAGTTTGAAGACCAGGTTGGGAGGAAGTGGCCTCATTTAATCCCATTCTTAAAGTATATTGGTCAAATGGTACTCTTAGCAAGTTCAGGACTGTCTTTTGAAAAGGGCCTTGGGAAATGGTGATAGAAGTAAGTGTCGAATGCAGTTGATGGTTCCGAATAACATAATAGCGGAAATTCTACAACTATATGATTGTCCATCGGGAAGGCATACGGGAGTAAAGAAAACTCTGGGAAATGATTGTGAAAGATTTTATTGGATGAACTGTAAGGATGGTGTCAGGGAATGCTGTTGAAAATGTGTAATGTGTGCGTCTGGGAACGGTCCATTGGGGAGGCGCAAAGTACCCATGCGGCAATATAATGTGGGTAGCCCATTTAAAAGAGGAGCCGTCGATATAGCTGGTCCTTTTTCAGAAACCGAAGCGGGAAACAAATACCTCCTAGTCACAATAGACCATATTAGTAGATGGACCGAAGCATGCGCTCTTTTGGGATTCCTTTGTAATTATATTGCCTTGTTCCAAAGTCTCTGCCAACTGTTGATTGTACGCAAAACCAGAAAACTGATTTTCACCGACACTCAAAGAGAATTGTAAAACGCATGAATTGAACAATGGGAAAATATTTGTCAAAAGTTGACTTCAACCATCAAAGAGACTGAGACCACTATATACCTCTCTTCCTGATGGCATATCGATCAGCTGTACACGAAACAACAGGATAGAACACCAGCTATAATGTTTTTTGTACGTAAAATTAGACCACGGTGTGATTTAGAGTTTGGCAGTAGACCTAGAAAGGAGGTCGCTGGAAATACGTATGCTGGAGACCTACGTAAGAAACTAAATTCCATTCATGAGTGATTTTGCGATAACATTCACATTTTCAGTGATTAAATGGAAGTCCAGTATGATGTAAGTTCCAAAGCGGGAGAATTTCAACCCAATAACCTGGTCTGATTATATCAGCCTTAGCGACGACTATTCTTACCTTCCAAATTGCAAAGGTCTTGGGAAGGTCCGTATAAAGTGACAAAAATGATCAATGATGTAATTTACCGAATCATGAAGTTGCTCAGTTGAATACTAAAGGTTGTTCACGTATATCGGTTAGCCACATACGCTGGGATGAGCGCAGAACCAGGACAGCAAGAATGTGTGCAAAGGGCAAACCATTTTGAGTTGCAAGAATCAGGAGTCAAAATCAGCGAACAATCATTTACTAATTTTATGACAAGTTATTCAGCATCTAGATTTGGGGTTAGCACTGAAGGATACAGAAATCTGTTCGATGTACCAGAGGCCCATTGTGTCGCTAAAGATATTCGAATGTGCTGTGGAATCGCAGCTAAGTTTAAAGATAGGTATGGTGGCGTAGAAGAAATGCTGCAGCAAGATCAAGCAATAGGAAGACAGGTCACCTACTACGCGGTTAGTCTCAAGGTATGCCAAATATTTACTACTTTATGACGAAACCATTATCCTATCAAAGGTCACGCTATGAAGACTTGTGGAAGGCAGTATATGATCTAAGGAAACAAATTTGTGCCGGTGCCAGTAGAAAGTTAGCCGTACCAAAGCTCGGCTGCGACCTAGAAAGGGTTAGTTGATGCGTGTTACATAAGATTTTGGAGGTAGTGCTTCGAGGTACTGGTATCAAAAACCTGGTGCGTAGTTTGAATCCAAAAGGAAGTCCACCAATGACGAAATCCGTGGACTGCCATTTTTTCAAGAAATGGGGATGAAGTATGGATCGCAGTGCAGATTCCGGCATTCGCATACAAAAGTAGAACCATCGCAAGTGTAACAGCCCTAAGGAGGGGGCAGTGCAACGAAAATTAAAAACAATAAAAACCTAATGGAACGCTCCAGAACCAGCCCGCATATTCTTTATAATGAAATAGATGATGTAATCACCAATGACTCATTGCGGTAACCGATATATGTCAATTATATTGGAGGTCAGCAATTTATTACATCATTATTATGACTAATTTCTTATTTCTCACTATTCCATGGTATTCTAGAATTTATCTTTCAAGTAGATTCAATTCCCTTAGTTTAGTTTTAATTAGAATCTGATGGTGCTAGTTACTAAATTACATAAATAGAAATATAGACGTTTGTTATTAATGCATTGTAAATAATTATTTAAATAAATAGGTATATAAATCATCCTAACCTTAAGTGAATATAAATAAACATTTTAAAACAATTAACTAGTTCTGTTTACAATACTGATTAATTTTAATACTAATGTGTTTCTGTACATACACAATGTTCCTTCTTTGCCTCTAAATTATAGTGTACTGAAAATAGGCGTGTGGGAGCCTTTTAACAAAAATGAGATTTTCAAATTTTAATTCTAAAAAGTCATTTTAAGATACTTCAACATTTTTATCGTTTGATTTTCTTCCTCAGTTCAAAGAAAGATGGCATTTTTGGCGCAACTGATCTTATACATATCATTGCCATGAACCTATAATTAAAAAAAAATTCCAAAATAAATGGTTATAATGTCAGCTCCCAGTTCTTTTTATATATGAAATAGCTGGATATACGCACAAGAATATGGAAAGTTTGTCAATTACTTAAATTATTTTTGATATTGTTTAGTTATAGTTTATATCAAGATATCCAATAATTTACTAGTACTCAAATATCAGTCTACGTAATCGTCATTATATTTAGTTCATTACAAAATGCGATGTGTATGTTTATTTGAAGTTATATCGCCACTACGTAGCAATATAACTTTTGAAAGAACGTTAGCAAGAACGTAGTATTCTCGAATAGAAACTTAATGTTACTATTTTATTTGCCACGTAAATAATACTATGCATAATTTAATATATTTAAATCTAATATGCATCTAATTTTAAAGTTATGCTGGTGGAAAGTAAAAGTTTTTCATGTAATTATTTAGGAAAGTTAGTTGTCGAATATTCACCCTAAGGAAAATATTCTCAGAAACCATATTCCCTTGACACGAGATCATTGGGGGCTACGCACTCCGCAGTTTTAGTAGTTAGTAGTTCAACAAAATTTTCTAACTTTTAAAAGGTATGGTAACTGCTGCATTAGAAGCATATAACTAATTAACTATCCGCATAGTTATTTAAGATGCTTTTAGACAATATTTTAATATTAGGATAATGTGTATTTTGCACTAAATGATTGCTAATCTGTTTGATAGGTTCAGATTAAGTAAATTACCCTTTATAATCAAAGGTATTGCTGGGTTCAGATTAAGAAAATTGCTCTTTATAACCAAAGGTATTGTAGAGTGATGAAATACGAATGTGCTGGCGACGTTTATAATTAGTCAACTAAGCCAGAAGTGAAACTTGAGGCAATGGCAACTGATATATGAGATGAAAACGTGGACGAATTTAAGAAGTATGACGGGACGAAAGGGAAGTAAGCACCTTCTAAAGCTACTAATACCAAGCGCATAGAACAATGGATTGCAAGGAAAAGGGGTGATTGGTATTTGCAAAAAATCTGGTGTGAAACAACACACGACTTTCTCTTACGCCACATATGCCAATAGTGTCCACAACTTATTAGATTATTGCCTACGTTTATTTTGGAAACAATAATTGTAACGGTCACCCATCCAAGTTACTGGA
>JAHWXV010786593.1:0-11494 GCA_024586415.1 Phrixothrix hirtus
GAAGATGTGAAGACTCACCTTAAATAATTAATTTAAGTGGACAGAAAGCATTAATCGAATTGAAACGTTCACCAACACCTTATGTATTAACTCGACATGTACGGAACTACAAATGACCTTCTAACAATCTATAAGAATTATCGCGCACCTTTAAAATGCCAGCGGTACCTAAACAATATACAAAGTGCCGCATCGAAAATTAAGAATCCCCAAAAACCCTTATACCTATAATTTTACTAAACTATTAAACCTGCGTAATTAAATTACAACTCATCAAATGTACAGTTTCGTATAAAATTTAAATTAGACTGTTACAGAAGTTAGATAAAGATTCGTAGATATCTTTTCAATTAAAAAAGCAGGTCAAAAGATTATAGTTTTCCTTAAAAATAAATTTGAAGTTATAGCATAAATTGAGTTCGGTCCTATTCGCTTTTCTTTGCGTCAACATTAATTTATATAAACAAAATTATATCTAGATCTTACAGTTAGAGCTCGAAGTTATAGAAAGTGCCGTTATTATCACGACAGAATTCAGTAAATCAACTCACTTTGTAATTTTTATATATGTACAATTACTTGTGTATGTATTTGAACTACTTAAAAATAAATGGAATTCCCTACAGTCATTGTGCATTAAACTTTTAAATTAGTGCTGACTGAATATAATGACATTTTCTGGAATTTATTCTCATGTTTTAAAAATTGTAATAATATTCTTGTAAACGTAATAAAATGCATTCATTTTTGTAATAATTTATGGTAATAAGTTTAACTTTTGTAATTTATTATTTGTAAATTACATAGCCGTCGTTTCAACTTTTCATTTATTTTATCTCATAGTAACCGTGAAAATTTTGTTTTATGCGTGATTGAGATACATAAACCGCATAATCTTACCATTTGTTTTTTAAATTAAAAACATTAAAATATGTAAATTGATGTGTGGAAAAATTAATGGGGATTATTTAATATTTGCGGAAACTTCAAACCCTTCGCAAAGTGATAATTAAGTTGGAAAGTCCATGTAAAACTATTGAAACTTATTGGGTAAGTAGTTAAAATAACAAAATATGTTCGTATTTACAATTTATTTTATTTATTAATTACAAATTAAATTCATTTTTAATACTTAAATACAATAAAGGAAGTTGGTTAGTTGTAAACAATACATCTACATAATTAGAAAAATAGGTGACCTCATTTGACAAAACAAACATTTTGTCGAATCAAGGTCGGAGTATCAGTTCATTTTATGCGACTGTAGTAAACAGTTGTAGCTATGAGTATTCCAATAGTAAAGAATTGCATCAGAATCGGCTTAAAAACGATTTTACGATCAATTTAAAAAAAATTAATTTTTAAAATAGGACGAAAATGTTTCTAGATATAGGTTACTGATAGCTTTAACTCTTAGACATTACAAGAATATACATCATATTAGATCCACCCTGTATATTACCGCTTAAAAAGCCGCGTCATTGCACAAAATAGAAGAAGTAATTTTAAAGTCCAAAACATATTTTGAACAAGGGAGGATAAGTGGTCAGAACAGTACGAGTAACAATATTAATAAAGTTATTCTAAGAATAACTGAATACTTATAAATATATAAAACGTATAAATGTAAAGAACATACAATCTGGAACAGTAAGCCTTGTTGCAAAACCGAGAAGGATCTGAAAGAAATAAAAATAGATTAATATTACAAGGAAAAATCAGGTCTGTAATATTTGATTTCTATTTAGAACATGCATTTCGTATAATTTACGTAAATTTTCTAACGATACGTTACTACACTTGATTAGAAACTTTGACTTTTCTTATTAAAAACTGTATAAGATAATTCTATTAAAACAACAACAACGAGAACAACAGAATTTTTATATGCTGTAGAATGATATATAGAGGTTCTGGTTGTAAAATCCTGTAAACGTATGAAATACGGTGTAAATCCTGCAATGTGAAAAAATTTTGATCGCTATCGATAAGGAGTGCAAAAAAATGAATAATAATCGAAAAGGAATTAAACGATCGTCAGGTTTGTGCGACCGTTACATATCGACAGTGAACATATTTGTGAATGATGCTTTAAATGTTTTCTCTGTAGACAGGACATTGCGCATTATCACAACGAAACTCAAACAACATTTCAAAGAGTGGTATAGATTTTTATGATACCAGTCGGTCATAATCATCAATTAAGCTCTTTATACCACACATCACTGGACACTACATTTTTCAGTTCAACAGTTTCTTGGGCCAAAATATAAGTTATCTAATAGATAACTAAAAAGCAAGAGGTTTTATCAGATGGTATTGGCAGTTTCAACGAATTATTGAACCCTTAACTTCTAGAATTATCCTGCCCGTATTACTTTGAAAAGAAGTATTTAGTGCAACAAATAACGATGGAATTGAGTAGTGATGATGTAAAACTCCTATGGTTGTGGGTTTCTGATTATGAATCCAATTAAATGGAATGTAATTAGGGTATTCGTAAAAAAATGAACGAGCCTTGCAAAATATTCTGGATTCTATTTAAGTTAATTTTGTAGCGTACTTGAAAAGAGTCGAAGAAAACTACAGCTAAAAAGAGCATGTCATGAATGTGGTGAGCGAGCCATTAATAATCAATTTAAATGAGGATGTTTCCAATATGACTGATGACGATGCCGTCAGACCATATGACAGTGTTAAAGACGACACTGATAATTATATGCAAAGATAATGCTTGAAGTCAATTAAGGGCCGGTCTTTTTATCTCCATTTAAATTTATCTGCCTTTTAATTACACTAGATATCATTGTTCCAATGATTATTACAATAGTAAATAACGATAGGATAAATTTAACAAGAGGCGAAGAGATCGGTCCTTAATTAAATAAACTTTAAAATATTGAATATCTTTTAATGGTTTAATTATTCTAGTCATTTCCAAAGATAGGGGTAGAACTTTTTCATCCGATGGAAAATTTCACGGGTCTGTCAATTTGTCCTTTTTTTACGTGGTTTTTCTTTTTGTTGTTATAAAATGCATGAAGAAGTAATTCTGTTACAACTTATTCGGTGTGCAGGACATCCGTCATATTGAAAAATTATCCTTTAAAGTTGAAGTAATAAAAATTTATAAATTAGTTCCAAAGAAATATTTTTATAGACATTCTGCTTAAAGAATTGGGGAGCGATGATTTGTGAACACATAGTACCACACAAAACATTAAAATTTCTGTAATATTGACTTCTGCTTACAATTTTGAAATTAAAATTTTTTCTTGGCCAAAATCTACAGTCTTACGAAGAAACTTTTTCATTTATTGTAAATGTAGATTCATCAGCAGAGGTAACCCTCTTACAGAAATTTAGATTTTTGAACTGCTTCTTCTATTCATAGACAAAGGTTTAATCGCATCGCATCGTTATCATTACATAATGCACATGCAAAGGTTGGCTTATAAAGAACAATTTTGTTTTTTAAATTGTTTATAAAGGGGATTTACTGACGTTGAATTGTGCAGATTTTTTTCGTATAGACCATTTTAGATTTTTTTAAAGATTTCGCAGCTAATATTTCAGTACCAGCTTCTTCAACTTGTTGTTGATGCCATCAATAAACAAAATTATTAATTCACATTAACATGCCTAAGAATGAAATAAAAATGTATATAAAATTCTTAGATATGGATAATGTGTTTTAACCAAACGTAAATTAGTTAGTCTTAACATTTTGTTAAAAGATGATAAAGATAAAGATGATAAAAGATGAACAGGTAATATAAATACATGAATATCACCACAGACAGTATAATTTAAAGAAGACCGAAAATTTAACAAACATACTACAAAGAGATGTAAACTAATAACTAAGACTCGAAACTCGCAAAACGACGCGTTTCATGCAAATTAGAATTTATACGTAAGAATCGAGAACCGAACTTTTAGTTCAAAGACATTGGCTGAAATTCAAATAACCAGCAGCCATATTGGACAACAATAATTCCCAAAAGTTATATAAATGCAAACTTAACTAAAAACCACGTCTTTTTCCTGATCTACCATAAGTTTTTATAGTGCACACTTCAGTAAACAAGTTCGTCAGTGAAAATCCCTATAAGTCCATTGCATTAAAAGAATTACAACAGGACCACCACGAGTTGGAAATTGGTCCAAGTAATTCAAAGTTAATAACACTGCACTAAGTATTATAACAATTTTAGAGTGGACACCCGTTTCGCCTAATAAAATCAATCAGAAGACTTCGGAAAGGTTAGTTTTCGATTAAATCTTGTTTGCCACGAACGCGAATCGAGAGTGCCTAATTAGTAAATAATTTAAGTTTAAAGAACATTAATTTAATAATAGACAGCACAATTAAGTTTGCTTAAACAAAGACCGTAGGCATTTAATTTCCTTGCAAGATATCAGTAAATTCGGATAGAAAAACCTTTATTTAAGCTAAATGTAAAGCAAGTGTTAACAACCTTATTTCAATATTTGTAAATTCTATAGAAATTGATTGTATCAATCGTAATTTAATACCTTTAATCAGATTTAACATTCATTTTGTTTATTACATTTATTTTTACTTTGTTGTATGTTTAAATTTTTAGAATTATTATCTAATTTAAATAAATTCAATTTTACATTGACATTGTTGTATTTGTTCGAGAAAGCAAAAGGATTGTATCTAAGTTACGCCTTTCAGGTAAAAGCGATAAGTGTCGAAAATCTCCCGCGTCACTGAGAACATTGCTACCGAAAACCGTTAGTGTGTGATCCGTGCCCCTAAATAAATAAACAAACCGCTTCATTAACTCTAAATTGATTCTATATTAATCAAATAAAGCACGACTATGTAGTAGCGTGCTTAATATACTTTCTTAATTTTAAACACACTAATCTGTATTTCTAAACATCTCTATATGAATTTGTGATTTATGTTTTGCAAACGTGAATATGAAAGTTCTTGAGGATTTCTTGTATTTTATTAAGTGATCAGATAAACTTATATTGTAGAATTAACATTGCCTTTAATTAAATTACGGTATTTAGTTTTAATAACAATGAACATTACCAATATTTGGAAGATAACATACATGGCTTGGATTTTCCGTAAGCTATGAAATTTAGAACTATTTTGTTTACAAGTTTCGTGTTTTTCTAATCTTCTTCGTTATTGAAAGACATTTTTAGATTTCCTATTAATTAAAGGTCTTGGGACAAGTAAAAACTTTTCGTACTGTTAGAAATAAGAAAGTTTTATCTTTTCTTTTGTTCAGTCCGTTTGGAGATATACTATATGGTTTAACTTAACAGCATTTTTATTAACTAGACCCAGCTAACTATTGATACTGTTACTACCATTATGCGATTGATTCTTTTTCCGTCACAGTAATGAATAATAGCTGCGAGAATAAAAATTTAGCCAGATGTGAATTTAGAAACGTAATTCTATTACCCATTGCATAATGGATGTAATATTACAGCAATTTATTGTAAACTGTGTGAAATTTTTAAGCTAACAGTGGTTAGTGAATTAGAAATAGACCAGTGGTGTCGCGAGCTTAGAGAAGTCCGTACAAATGTTCATGATGAAGGAAGAAGCGGTAGATCTATCGTGCATACCGACGGCGTTGTTCAACGCGTACATATAAAAGTTCAAGAAGGTCTTCGGTTTCCAGTTGCAAAAATTACCAAGTAATTTGTCCACCCTTCACATGAAGAACGGTTTTAATAATTATTACTGAAAAACTGAACCATCATGAAGTGTATGCAGATGAGCCCTGAACGTGTTGACGGACGGACACAAGACACAAAATGCGGTAATTTGCACGTGTACAAAATAAAATGAAATGGATTTGTTATTCACAGCATAGATGGTGATGGACCGTAGATTTCTTAGGTTAATTTCGAGTTAAAACATGAACTCTCTAGCATGGAATTTTAAAGAAATTTAGTTGATGTACACCTCTTTGTAGACTAAAGTGCAATAATAATTAAAAATATAATATTTTAAATATTTTTCTTATTTAGGCTGAATTTACGGATATTACTAGAATGGTTCCAACTTTTGGAGAAGTCTGTCTTGCATATATGTTGCTGTTTCACTTTTTTCATATAAAGTTGTTTTGAATATATTATAATACTGCTCACTAGGACCTAGTTCCGGAGAATTGGTATTCTTTTCTTCAAAATTTATGATTTTATCTTCCAACCAATTAGTTGTATTTTCGGCATAATTCTCTAGATTTGGCCAAAATAAATGCATCGATCTCGTGTTTCATAGTAAACGATAGCAACCGTTTCTGTCAACCTTTTTCAATAAAAATATCTGCACCAAGAGTTCTTCATGTATGTAATTTTGGCAGATTGTTAATTGCGTTGCTCTCATTTCGAAGATTGCTCATAATTGATTCAAATGTTCATGCGAAGAAAGAATTTATACTGTAAATTCAGTAGTAATAATGATACTTACTATAATAGGTTCAATACGTTGGGGGAAAAAGCTTCTTGGTGAAAGCTTTAAAACAACCACCCATGCAGTGTCAGGATTCATATTGATTTAAGGTGAAAAAATTCAACCAACTTCAGTCAGTATAATAGTTTACGGGCACACTTTTTTGGTACCAACAAGTCATACCTCTAATAAATTCCATAAACCCGAAAATAACAATTACGTAGCTGCATACGAGGATCGCATCATATGTTTCTCAATGTGGCAACACTGCAAATAATTATTTACAAATTTGAGATTAGTTTAATGTGCCAATTGTTTGCGAATAATTTGCACCTTATTTGAAGTCAATATCTCGTTTCAATAAGTTGTGCGAATTTTTTGAAAGTTAAAGTTCGGCTTAAAATGGAAGTGACGCGAGAACATTTTCGTGCCATGGGTTTAACTTTTAATGAACCATTCGCTCGTTTGCAAAATGCATTTCCAGGAGAAGCTCCAAATCGGACGATTGTGTATGATTGGGATAAAGATTTCCAATGGGGGAGATTATCGCTTGAGGATGAAAATCGTGAAGGTCGTCCGATTACCGCAACGACTTCAAATGACATTGATGCTGTTCGTCGCATGATTAACAAAGATCGCCGGGTGACCTATAATGAAATTCGTGCATCCCTTGGCATTGGAGTGACTGCAATTCAAACAATTTTTCACAAATATTTAAGTGTGAAAAAAGTGTGTTGTCGATGGATACCACATCGTTTAACAAAGGACTAAAAAAAAGCGAGGGTGGACTGATGCCTAGAAAACCTAGAACGCTATCATAAAGGTACGTCTAAGGCAGTCTACAATATCATTACAGGCAACGGAACCTGGATCTACTGTTATGATTCATTAACTAAGCAAAAATCTTCCCAATGGATGTTTGAAAATGAAATACGGCCCACAAAAGTAAAACGATCACGAAGTTGTGCTAAACAAATGATTTCTTTTTTCTTCAGTCGCACTGATTACATTTGCTCCGTTACTCTTGAGAATAAGAAAACAGGTACTGCAGATTGGTATACTACCATTTGCTTGCCGAATATGCTCCTAAAAGTGCAGAACAAACAAATTACTCCATACATGCTGCAAAGTTGACAATGGAGTTTCTTCGATCTGCTGGAATCAAGTTAATGTCTCATCCACCTTACAGCTTCGATTTAGCTCCATGCAATTTCTTCCTCTTTCCAACTATTAAGAAGAAATTACGTAGAATCCATTTTTCAACACTAAAGGTCACTGTAAAGGCATTTGAAGAGCATGTTAGTGCAATATCCAAAGGAACCTGGGCTGCCTGTTTTACGGAATGGTTTCAGAGGATGTCAAAGTGCGTGAAATGTACAGGAGAGTGCCTTGAAAAGTTATAAATATTGTTTGTTTAAATATGTCTTGTTAGTACCCCGTATTCAGAAATATATAGTGTAGCCCTTGTATGCTTTGGAGTATTTTCAAAACTAAGGCGTTTGTTTTGGTCATTGAGACGTAGAATGCTAATGTTAGGAATTATTTTCCTTCACAAAATGTGTACCGCACATTTCTATTTGCACGCTCCACAGGATTTAGAAATGTCAACGGAAACTGGTTGATCACTTCTTGTACATGCCAGATCTCACACCCAGGAATATGTAGGTTGGTTTTCAACAATTCAATAAAAGTGGAGAGTTCAAAATTGTAGTGTTGGATGCAATTATAGGCGACTAATTTTTATGCTGACGGTATGAAACAGCTCTTTCCTCAGTATAGAAATTATTTAAAAAACAATGGTGACCAACGTTGACTACAAAGAAAAGTAACTAAATGTGTACAAGTTCTGCACCAGTAACAAAGCTGCTCTTCTTTTGTTTGTTTTTTAATGCCTAATTACTCCATTAATTTCCTTGAAAATTAGATTGATGAAGATTATTCATTTTTATTATTAATATAAAATCAAAAGTTTTAAGAATTTTGTGGTTATACCTCAAATGAAATTTGTAGCAGTAGTCAGACCGAGAGTAAGAGTTAAGGACATGATTAACTGGATGAAGTGGCTGTGTGGGTCTTTGAATTAAGGATCGTAAATAAGAATTATTAAGTTTCTTTTGTATGCATTGCTTTATTCGGTTATTAATTGCAATCATATTTTTCATTAGATGAATGCGAAAACACAAAACAATTATTATGATTATACATCTTTTTATAACCTAATCGATTACACAATTAAATATACGCCCGAAAATTTGAGATACCTAATAAAAAATAAAATCTAGGAAAAGTGCGACCTATCTGAAAAAAATTAGGATCTGTTCTTTATTTCAACCCCTTTTTACGCGGTGACACTTTTCATCCGAATAAATAAATAATTAATTAAAACTAAATTGTCAGTATTTGTTTATTTGAATAGAAAATTGTATTCGCGACAGCAAGTGGTCATTTTGAATTTGCCTTTCTAGATATAACTTTGCAATATTTTAATGTGGTTGTTGCGATCGTGTAGTAACCTTTGAAAATGAACGTGATATTGATAATCCCGCTGATTTCAAAGTCCGATAGATTTTTTGTTTTTTAAATACTGAAAACTGCAATATAGGTAAATGTAAATAAAATATAACTTATGGACAATTGGAAAATATAAACTAAAAGGTAAGATCGTGAAGAAAAAATAGATGTGTAGCTTGGCTAACTGAAAATATCTCAAAAGATATAGATTCTCTGAGGATAATCTGAATTATAAATACTAGATGCTGACACCAGGATATATTTTAAGGTATAGCTAGCAAAGTTCAATAGGATGATATTTATAAACAAATGTGGCTATTTTATACTTAATCTATCAGCAATAGACAATGTAAATATATATTGAATGACCAACAAGATAACAAATTTGGTATTAAACAATGATTTTGAAAACTATTAAAAAAAATTATAATGAAACAGATTTCGTGTTTGATAATATGAATTTTAATCGTAATAATATAACAATGAATAAAAAGGTAGTATAATAATAACGCAATTACAATTAATAATTGACAAATTAAATGAAAATAGTGATTTCAATCAAGATTTATTAAAGATTAATTGAACTAAGGTATAAGATATGTAAGTAATTGCATCAGGACGAGATAGAACTTCCTCGGCAGGAAGAGGCAAGTTCTTCATCAAAATAAAAGCTGATGTCAAAATAATCTTGAAAAGTAATTTGTTATTTATTCAATTAACAAGAAAAATCACAATGTGAGGTAATATAAGAAATTTTGACAAGTACCAACCTAATTTAAAGTAACCAAAGGATATAAAAAAATTTCTGTAGATAATTAATTGAAAGCGTTTACATCAGTGTTTGCTGATAAATAGTAACAACGCTACGAAACTAGGTTATGATATACATTTTTCGTAGATAAATTGCTACAAATTACATGTCATATGCCGTTGAAATTTCTATGCATCGAAAGTATTAGGTCTGCTAACGGAAAAGGTAATCACACTAGGCGTTATCTCAAAATCCTTTCAAATAATGCAAGTTATAAATACTCTTAGTTTATTCCAAACTAAGGAACTAATAAAGAATTGATATCACTCAAACATCAATGAAATGATCCCTAGGTAAGCCATACATGTAAAGGTGTACCGCAGAGGTTTACCTGTATTGTCCGCCTCAAGAGGTAAACCTCGCCGTGTGTGTCACTACGTGCGATGAAACTTCAGAGGCGAACAGACCTCTGGAGTCGAGCCAGTCGGAATTGACAAATAATATTTTCTACCGCTAGAGGTGACCAGACCTCCGCGTGTATGTGAGTATGTGGGTCGGTGAGGCTTGCCTCAGTCATAGCCAGATAAGAGCAGAAAGAGGGTTTCTTTTGTGTTTTCCTCTGTTTTAATTTGCGTGAATTATGCGACCGATAGCTTGAGGTGATTTTGCTGTTGAATATTTCAGGCATTCGCATGACCGCCCTGTTGCAAGGAATCTTAAGGTAGTTATTAACCTTTTGTGCGGAGAAATTGCAGTCGTCATAACTGTATCGCGCATTTGGATGTGAATTTAAGCAATTCTTGGTACAACGTTTCATCCATTCTCAAGTAGTTGTGAGAGTCTGTTTCGTCTCTCAAATCTTGTAACAAAATGACGTGAGTGCACCCATTTTTTTTTTAATAACCAATCTTCACTCCATGTTTTGCGGCATTTCCTTTTATTCTTAACACTAGTAGCTAACACTAAACCGACAATCGCGATCGCGTCGTTACTCGCGTAGAAGCCATGAGTTCAACTGACGGCAGAGGCAGATAGCTGCGTGTATAGGCTCCTTGCCTTCTGAGGCAAACCTCTGCTATTCGACTCTGGGGTATACCTCTGCGGTACACGTCTACGTGTATAGCCGGCCATAGAGTAATTTTAATGAAATCACTCAATTCTCGGAGCATTCAAATTTCCATGCTTTCGCATGATTCACAAAATAAAAAACTAATGGGAAATACTTTGATCGTATAAATAAAATTTAGACAAAATTTACACGCAATATAATTAAAACAAAACATGTTGCTGTCATTTAAAATAAAATTCAAAAATTAGAGAAATTAATGTCATCAAGGTTTTTAAAGAAAGACCTTTAGCAATCCAAAATATTAAGTGAGTTCCGAACAATAGAAGAAAAACAATTGAAAGAATTACTTTGAAAATCAATTAAAGGATTTTAAGAATTTAAATTAATTATTAAGAGTTAAAAGCAGACATTTAAATTTGCAATACTAAAAATTCAAAACCACATAAAAATTTGTATAGGCCGAAATCTTAGAGGATTAAATAACTTCGATACTATACTGTTCGACATTACTGGTTCAAGCATGTTCAGTTATTGAGTTAATTTAATGCCTTTGACAACGTTTTAGATTTTTGTCTTTTTCAAAGGCTTGTTTTCTAGCAATTAATAACTGCCCCACAAAAAAAAATTTTTTGAATGCTTCCTTCACTTTTTAAGTCAAATCTTACTAATTTAGGGCCAATAAAAAAGAAAACAACAATGAAAATAA
>JAHWXV010786689.1:0-14753 GCA_024586415.1 Phrixothrix hirtus
GAATATGATTGAAGAAATTGTTAAAGGAAAGAGAATAAAGAGCGCAAAGAATAGGAGAGCTTGCCAAAAACGTTGTATGAATTTAATGGAAGCAAAAGAACTGTGTAGGGAATGGAGAAAGATAGTGACTGGGTGATAGTAGAGATAGTAGGATTGGTAGGTAACAGTGGGATGGTGTGGATACTGTAGAGTGCTGGGAGTTGCGGTGAAGGGCGGTGGAAGTGAGAGGGGCTGGTGTATGGGTGCATACTGTGGTTGTGAAAGTGGAGGCTTGTTATTGAGTTTTGCCTACCCCAATAAGGGAATGGCATGAATAGTAGTAGTAGTAGTTGTTGTTGTTGTTGTTGTAAAAGTAAAACATCCGACGGTTATTAATTCTAAATCGGATTGCAGAAGTCTGCGTTTTTGGTAAAAATATGCTAATAATTTAATTTAGAATATATTTATTTACGTGTAGCTCCTTAGCAATTAAACGTCAACGCCATAGAAATGTCGTATTTTAAAATTGTTGAACTGAATTGGTATTTCACGCCTATGCCATTTATCATAACGTATTGAGTCTAACTTATAACTGTAGATGTTTTATCAATTATTATTGTGTTTGTAGTTAAATAACTAATTGAATTGATACAGTACATAAATTATTTACGATCTGTTATAACATAGCGAGGTTCACTTAAGGTACTCAAAGTTTTATCAACTTTCTGCTGCATTAATGATCAAATACGTGATTGAATATTTTACCGCATACCGAGTGTTCGTATTCGAAAGGCACATTCTTTCATGCACATAGAACTTAAAGCGCTGCATAGTGGGTAATTAAATATGCGATATATGTATTATACTGCTCTGTCAAACATAACCAGTTTAGGTTTCCTTAATCAATAAATACAGTTCCTTTATTAACTAATTGCTTTCGTTTTCATTTCAGTTTTCTCTTAGCGTGACTCGCATTCACTACATTATAAATGATTTAAGTGCAACCCAGTTCCAAATTGTTGATGATGGTATCGGCTAGATTTGGAATCTTGAAGTGGCCTACGTTTTTAATTTGTCTGTCACCCTTACTTTGCTTTAGCACTATAGAGTAACGATGGTAGAAACTATATGCGGTGGACTCAGCCATAATTCCTAATCTACTCCCACTCAGTCTCGGAACCAACTGAGCCAACGGCAGTAAAGGGAAAACACCTGACGCAAATTCATATGGCATTTTGCAACGTTCTAAATTAAACTCCATAACATAATTTTGCTAATGACTACAGAATTAAATGTATACCGCGTAATTCGCTATCTTGCAAATATACAAAACACGGTTTTTAATAAGAGTGATTCCAATACACTTATAAATCAAACAGTGAAAAGACCATTTAAAATATACATTTATAGTAGTCATTTATAATGAACTGATTTGAATTTTAGGTACAGTAACTAATTTATGATTTATTTACTCGTTGACTCAATTACATTTCTCTTGTTTGTTATTTAATTAACTTTTAAATATTATTTCGTAGCATTGGAGTACAAATTGCTTTTAACATTTGTGCCAATTTATTTAGATCACCAAACTATGTACTGTGAATTATAGTAATAATTATTATTTATTAAATCGTTATTTTTTCGCTTAATGAAATGTTTTTATTTCTATCGCATTTATTTAGTAGCAACTTCTGCTTACAGACATACGTTCATCAAGTTTCAAACTAACCTATGATTTTTTATTGTTTCTAATTATGTGAAAACTTGTTTGATCATGTTAGACGTAACTTTATCTGATATTGATTTAATGTTATCTTTTACACAGCACAAAGTTCCCTCAAATATTATCTTGTAACTGGATATCGTCAAATTTAGAGTCTTATGTAAATTACGGTTGGTTTGTGCATAAAAATTTCTTGAACCCTTTCTTCCAGTGAACTGGGTTTACCGTATTGAATTTTAACTAAATGCAAACATGAGAAAGAATAAAATAAACTGAATATTAGTAAAAATAATTCAGCAAAATATATCAAGCAATAATGGTAACACAGGGTAATACTCAGTTTTACGTTACTGACATTATCACATGTGCTCAGTAAATCCCATCAAACATTTCTGTTAATTGTAGAAATCTAAATAAATAATTTTATTTATTACTATTGTTATTTTATAAATTGTTGTTATTTTATAAAACTTTCGATGAGGTATCACAAAACCGATTACTCATTTGAGGAATATGCGCAAGATGACGCCAAGTTGTAACGATATTTTTCTAGATTTTAAATATTTTCTATAAGATGTAAAAATGTTGGCTGTAAGGTTTTTGGTTACAAAATCTTAAATTTTGATTGAAAATTAATGTTTTAGTTTTAAAATTTTAACGAAATACATTCCTGTCCTTTTATAAATGTCCACTTTAAATACTAGGTAAGATCGGCGTGATATGGATATATGCGCGAATGTCAAAATTGAGTCAGTGTATACTTGCTATCGTTCGTGCAGCGACCTTCGCTTAGCATGACGTTTCTTTTATTAATCATTTTGTAAATTAATTTTTCGATTTACTTTCTTTTGCTGCATCGCCGTGATTGTGATTGTTTATCACCACGGGTGAGTTTGATTTTAGGTTAATTAAGCTGGAATGAATTCCTTTGCATTAACTTTAGCAAACAAGGTGGGACATATAAATTATGGAAATATAAATTATCATCGTCAGTCGCAAATACACAAGGAGACTTGCTTTATCAAAAGGCAGATTTCGGTGAAATGGACTAGAATAACCACCATTAAATAATCTAATTTGGTAGTCTTCAGTTTGGCGCACTTCTACATGTGGTCTGTCAAGGACAGAATTCGGAACCTGCGTTCTCACTTTCATACGTAGAATAGAGGTCAGTCAAACCCTTATAGTTGTTTTACGTCGCTTGCGACCCGGGATGATAAAGTTAATCTGCAATTTCTTTACTCCGAATCCTTGTAATAAAAGTACAGTATCACTACATTTTGCCTCCTGGATTATAAATAAGTAACTTTATAGATTAACTTGTTTGATATTTTACTGAAACAAATTTAGTTTGACTAAAAAATTTAGAAACTTGTTTTTAGATGAACCTAAATAATGTATTTCTTTATATTCATTTAAAATATTGCCTTTTAATAAAACAAGACAGATTAACGTAAATAGAGTAACTTTCGACTTAGTATATTTTGTTCTTGCTTTGTTTGACTTTCAACCAGTTTAAATTAGAAATTTTGTCAAGAAATTACGAATAAAATATTGACTAATTTTTAGTGGAATTGTACGTTCCAGGTGTGACGTTAAAGTTTCATTTGCAAACGGAAGTTCAACGAATAAAAATTCTTTTATATAGTTACAGCGAATTTTAAGTATTTTATTTAAACTAAATAAGTATAAATTTTATTTGAACTAAACAATTATAAAATTTCTTTTAAACAATTTCACTTTAATATATCTTTGCTGCACAGTTTAACTTTTGGAATTTGTAATTTTATAGCATTTGTCAATTACTAATTTTGTGATATTTTTAACAACCAACAATTGTTTCATTCTCTAAAGTAGTTACTGTTAGTTGATGTATACCTAACACGTCAGCCATTTTGTCATTTCTGCATTTCCTAAATTTGATTACAGCTATTTTTTTAAATTCTTGCTCTTGTTTCAACTGCCGTTAGCAACGAAATGCAACCTTGAGCTTTATTTTTGAATATTCAGATGTGCTTTATTTTTAGGGACGCTTTTGTAACATAACTTGTCTATTCAATATATTATCGGATAACCTAGATCACGCTAAGGCAACTTTCATTTAACCCAGTCTGACAATTTGGTGTCTCGAAAAAGATAAAAATTTATGATTGTTAAGTAACTTTGTTTATTGCCCGAATTCTAGAAGGTAACAAATGATTTCTTGTTATACTGAAGTACTATTTTTTTCTTGATTTCAAAACATTTTTCTTTCTTTAGGTTAGGATAGTACAGACACCATTCATGGACGTGGAAGCAGATGTGCATTTTTTCGTTTGGGATGTGCGTACAAGTTGAGAAGATACCTTCGACTGGCACCCTTCTTCAAGTATATTATTGCTTTTTTCCTTAGGTACAGGACAAGTGTAGTATTGCTCCCCATGCCCCTCTATGAGTTATTATACTGATCCAAGCCGCGGTAAGATTTTTATGCAACACGAACGACTGATTCGGTCGTGGAAGATCTTCGTGGCACGGTATCCATCTTGAATCCAATAACTATTAAATATTCATCATTATTATGCTAAAACTGACATCTTTCGAGTTAACTGTTAGAATTGGAAAGTTAGCAAAAGCGCTTTAGAACCTGATGGTATGTTAATATATTCAGGCGCAACATAAATAAGCAAAAAGTATTTTTCTATTTGTTGTAGTTGATTTGTAAGTCAAACTTTTTGTATTTTACAGTAAAATACAACAGCAAGGTATATAAAATACAACACTAATATATAAAACAATAGCATATACTTACTTTTACTGAACGTTACAAAAAGTAAAAAAGCCTTTATCCTTGAAAATGTTCAATATTACCACCTAAGTAGACGTATTAACTCTTCTAACCATAACAATTGCGTGCACATGGCGATGCATACCTTTTATGGACTTACGATTATAATTTTATGACCTGTTCTTCCTACTAAAGTTCCATGAAATTCAGTTTTTATGGTTGGTATAATTGCCCATTGCCAAAACTTGTTCTATAAAAGAACAGATAATATAGTTATCAGTTAGTTTTTCTATAGCCACTTCATCCAAATATCCTGTGGTACATCTCATTGGATGCCGTCTAGTGTTGAAAAGTATCAGAACAAAACCTTCGCTGATAAATGAGACAAATGTCCAATACACCGCTGTACAGTCAGCGGACTATTGGTATTTCTGTCTATACCATTAACGAACCACCACATCACCATGGCTATGACAAGGTACACTCCGAATACCATTCCATTGTTCGCCTTCTCGTCAGAAATTCTTCCATCTGGTGAATTTAGGGATAACCTACATTCGTCGGTGAAGATTGCATTACTTCATTGGTGCAAACAAGCAAATTGCAGCTTTTCTGCTCAGTGAGGTCAGAGGCACAGCAATGAGCCTACAAACTGTAAGACCAATCTCTTGTAACTTTTGGCGAACTGTCAATATTTATATCTGCGCCACGAATCTCATGTCGCTTAGTCCTTTGCATCTACTGGAGTTAAATGACTATTCTGTTGTCATAGTTGGCAGTTATTTTCTATTTCCTAGCATATGCTGATATTCACGTATTTCTATCGAATCCTCTAAAACGTTATTAAGTACTTTCTGTGCTGGAGTGCGTAACATTAAGCGTTCTAGCTGCATAACCTTGATTTCGTCCATCTTCAATAAAAGCTATGGCTCTAGTACAATCTTCAAAAGTTTAAATCTATAAAGAACACAGACTCGGTTCGACTAAAACTAATAGCATTCGACAGAAAATTGTCAAACAACAAATAAACAGATAAAAACACCGATTCTATTAACGTCTTATACAAATTAATTTTGTTTTTATATACTTAGTTGTACATAATTTTCTTTTTATTATAAAATTCGTCCCATATAAAAATTTTTTGAATTCATTTTTTAAAATACATAACAAGAAAAGTGGTATATAACTAAATATATAAACTTTTCTATTTATATACCTAATTTAACAATGGTCACAATTAACCTCAAAATTTATAGTAAATTAGTGTTTTTTCGGAATATGCTTAAACTAACACAAAAAATGTTGTTCGATACTCGTGCGCTGCCACATTTCAGGTCTTTGATTTCGGGCCTGAAATATGGAGTGACAGCGCACTTGTGCCGAAATAGTATATTACGATACAAGATCCGTAAGTGCCTTATAGCAGGCCGAGAAAAAGTTAGAAAACGAGACCCAAAGGGTTGCGTTTTGCTAATTTTCGAGACCTGTTGTACTAAAGCACTTAACGGTCGTGTGTCATATACGCTAACGACAAAGTAATTACGACAATTTGATATTAAACCCTTGTTCCGTTTCATAACAGTACTAGCACCGTTATGAATCAAGACGTGCTTGTTATCGTGACGTTACTATGACAATCACAACAGTTCGGGAAATATATCATAACGTGATAATCAACATAGCCGGTAAATATACTAAAACAGGTCGGAAGCGCAAAAATAGCTATTTCATTTACGTTTAAAATTGATGCAATTATAGCAAGCGCGCTGTAATTTAAACGTCGTAAAAATTCATTAACGTTCGTATTCATATTGTATTTTGACGATTATCACTTGTTCTAAAAGAGTTCTCAGTTTTCGTCCTTATAATCGCTTTTCATACCGTTTGCATTGATTATTTGATAATTTCTAATTGACATTATTTAAATATTGTATACAATTAATTCTTTGTATTCCCTATTATCTTGCTTGTTCCTATTCTAATAACCAAAAGAACGAAGAATTGCTCACAAGCTCAACAGCTAAGGGTATCTTACCTATTTTTATTATTTAACATTTTATACAGTCTACTTAATTTAACACCGTTATCGGTTTAGCATTTACTTGAATTGTTTTTGTAGTTTGATCAAGCACATAACTAGCGCAAATAAAAATTTGATTTAGTTTAAATCTCATGCCAGCGCTTCAATTGAATTGGATAAAATGTCGATGAACGTAAGTTAGTGAAAAATGCATCTTGCAAATTAATTCTATTATGAATTTAATTCTTTTATGAATTTAAAACAACGTAATGATCGAAAATTAAACAAAAAGGAACATACAATTAAAGGAAGATAATATGTAGCTCGTTTATTTTATAGAAACATTGTTTAGCAATAGTTTTATATTTCTCAATATTTTATGCCGTGTATATAATTATTAAATTAAATACAATAAAAGGACATTTTTATAAAAATAATACTTGCATCGATAATAGTAATAGCAAACATAAATGTTTCAAGATTTTTATACAATGTCTATAAGTGTATTAAGGCTATTTCTTATATAAACAATTTAACATTTACCGTTGCTTGGAATATAAGTATACTTTATTAATGGATATTTGAAGTGCGTTTACTGCAATTACACTTCAACTGATATTTTCATATTATGCAATACTGCCAGAAACATGCACCAAGAGTGTATATACTGCTGGAATATCATAACCATACATACCTAATATAAAGCAGAATCAAACTTTTGGTTTGAAAAATAACAGCCGTGATAAACCTCATTAGGATTTTAATATTTTGGTATTTAACAGAAGAGGTATGGATGCTAGGAACGAGGTTAACGACTTAAAAGGCTCGACATGTTATTTGCACTAATTGTAATGAGTATTTTCCGAATTTATTACAGATGTGAATTAAAATAAACTTAAAAATTAAAACAGTACTCTATTAAATGTCTTCACTTCTTGCTTTGAACAAGAAGAACCACTAAATTGATTGTTTCCAAGAGTATACCATAAAACACATCCCAACAAGATTATAAAATTTTATGAGATATTTATTTTATTTGCTCCATAAAAGAGTAAATTTGTACTAAGATTCTGTGAAGTACAAACAATAAAATGTAGCTGAATACGAATTTTATTGAACAGTAATGATAAAAAGTGAAAACGTCTTCGATTACAGAGGATACTTCTATAGTACAGTTCCACACTTCATGAAATTAAATAATCGACGTTACATCATTAAAAATTACACTTCATCAGTTATAGGTATAAAAATATAACGTTTATAAACTGACTAAAAGCTACGAGGTATATTAAAACTTAACCAGGAATTTCCTTATAATTTTTTATTCAAATAAAACTTAATTAAGGCGAGTTTACACGTGCAATGATTTGGTTGCGCTCATAGATATAGTAGAATAGTGTTGCGCTGTCTCACTGGCGCGCTAGTGTAAACTCGTACTAGCGTGTATGCACAGATCTAAAAAGTTAGCAACCTTCCAACTTTTATGTGTTTAGTTTACAAGTGTAAACTAATTTATGCGCCAGTATAATTTCAGCAGCAGTGTGAGAGTATATTTTCTTCAATTGAAATTTCGAATTATTGGTTTCTGTAGCTGTAAGAGACTTTTTATTATATTTTCAAATAAGCAAAAAGTGGAGTTCTGAAACAACAATTCAATTTATGGAAGTATATGAACAACTCCTTTATTTATGGGATGTATATTCTGTCATACAAAAATAAAGAGGCAAGAGAAAATGCTTATTCATAAATGGCAAAAATAATGGAGATTGATGGTTTTCATTCTACGGATCTTAAGGTTAAAATACGTTCTATAAGGAATACGTGTACCTTAGAATTAACTAAAATTATAAAAAACTAAGAAACCTGGGACAAGTACAAATGACACTTATAAGCTCAAAGTACCATGGTTTCCAGTTGCTGATAGAATTTTGCAACAAGTAGTTCAAATAAGGGATTCGCAAATAACAGAAATTATAAAAACTTAATATTTATAAAAAAACTTTATTCCTTGTCATGTTAGAAGTACTGTACATTTTATTTATTAATCTTGTTCATTTGCCACGGCACAGCTCCTTCTCCAATAAACCAATCTGCTAATTAGTTCTTAATTGCAGCTGCCTTCTTAGAGTAATTATGACTATCATTTGTTATGGTTATCTTCAGCAGACATATACCTCAGATGTTTTGCCTCCATGCATTATGTATTACAGTTCCATTCTCTATTTTTGCAACCAGTTATGTAGCGCATAAATAGTTTTAACTATAGCATCAGTTTTTTTGAGACATAACACAATCGGCTTTACAAATACACGAAAACGTGCAATAAGTAGGGTAAGGGCATTTTCGACAATTTTTTGAGCACGAGATAGGCGATAGTTGAAAATTTTCTCTTTTATTGGTAAAGCGCCCTGATGGGGGGTTGGGTTTCAATAAATAGCATCAACATATTTACTGTATTATTTTCTAATGGTCCCTTCAGGGTTTATTTGTCATATACTCCTGCATCAGATGCTCTTCCATTTGCTCCTACATCTATATATATTAAAACCAATACTAATCGTCTCTCAATGCAAGAAAAATAATGCTCAATGAAACATATTCTATGATTAAAGTTATATACATTGCTGCCGAAATGTTATTTCGGAAACCGTTCATTTTACAAAAAAAAATGTATTACACAAAAGTTGTTTGGTATCTAAAAATGCATTTAAATAACTTGAGCATGTGACCTCTAGTGACATGGACACCAAGATATGATTGTCATCTCAATTTTTTATCCATATACTTACGATTTTAAGACGTTTCCAGAATGCCTTTATTCACTAAAATCGGCCTAGTGGTTCCTGAGTTATTAGCCATCAAAGGTTTAATTTTAAGTTTTTAAAAAGTTTACTTTATATCTAACTGTTTCTTTGACTGTAAGCCATAGGTGAACCCGAAATCAACACTATTGAGCTGCGATTTGATTTCGATTTTCCAGTTCTTTCCAGAACTACGAATACCGCAATTAACTGAGTATGAATGCGATTGTTATCCGAAACTACCAATTTTTTTAATCAAACATTTCGAGGGCAATATAACGCCATTTCAAGATTCGCAGTTGGGCGAACAATACGCTTTGGAACCCATAGCACTGTAAGAAACCTGTCAAAATCCGGTCCACCTGCTGCATGAGAAATGACGAAAAATCAGTGGAAGTTTTGTAAAGCTTTATTGAAAATGTACATGCAACTACTTGAAGAAATACTCCTGATCATGGCATATCCCGCTCCTCGCTTCAAAACATTTTAAAAGAGCATTACTTCCAGCCGTGTAAAATAAGTTTAATTCAGAAACTCTCCAAGGATAACTTTGATAATCGCGTAGACTTTGGTGCAACCATGATGAACAGAATTTTGCTGCGTTATTGGTCGGACATGAATTCGCACTGGACCATTCAAACTCTTAGCAAGAATCAGCAAAAATTAAATGTCTGGGCTAGTGCAATAAACAATCGCGTTGTTGCACCTTTCTTTATTAAGGGGAATTCGAATGTAGATCGATACTGGGACATACTAGGGCACTAAATTGTTACAGGCAGTTGCTAGAAATAAACTTTGATGTTTGGTTTCAACAGGATGGAGCGCTAGCTTATTTTGACATACAAGTTCTTGAACTGTTTGACATTGAGTTTGCATACAGATGGCTGGAAGACGGGGAACAATTGAATGATCAGCGCATTTCCTCTATTTAACCCCCTCGATTACTTTTTGTGGGAATATCTAAAACATACATTTTTTCCCAAAAACCAAACAAATTGTTAATTTTGCGGGAACGCATTGAAATGGAAATTGCTCATTTACCATCCAACATGATTCGGAAAGAAACTGAAGAATTTGACATTCGTATTGCGCGCTGTCAGTAAGTTGAACGACGTACATTTGAACAAGTCAAATAAATTAAATGCACTTAAAGAAACTTAAAGTTAAACCTTTGTTTGTTAACTCGCAAATCGATGAGCCGATTTTAGTAAATAAAGGTATTCTGGAAACGCATTAAAGGCATGAATGCACTTCGCTCAAAAAATTGGGGGTTGTTATTAAAAAAAAACTTTGAAATGATATTGATATCTTGGTACCTAGATCACATGATCAAGTTCTCTAAATGCATTTTTAGATACTAAACAACTTTTGTATAAAACATTTTTTGTAAAATGATTGGCTTCCGAAATAATTTTCTGTCCCCGAACGTTTCGGCCACCCGATATAACTTATTTACTAAATTCGATTATGACTTATCACGTTGACAAATTAACCACTTAATTTTATAAAATTTTGTTGAAAACGTTAAGTCACCATCAGAATTAGTGTCTGTAGATATACTATAATTTTAGGTTTTATATCTTCCTTTAAATTTTACCGTTTTCTTTATTGCATAATATTTTCAATATCTAGGTAGGACTTTTGATAGTTGTAATATTGAACATTGCTTTAACTGTCGATTACTCTGAAATGGAATTAACTTGAAGTAGCGAATAAATATTAATTTTATGCTCTCATTATCATATAAATGATCTAATGTACTTGTTTATGAATATGAATAAATAGCAATCGTAATGTCTGACGAATAAAAATGTTACTTAACACATAGACAACATAAAATTCATTGGCTGTTTGAATACTTTCATTCCTCTAACGATAGACGTAACTGGAAGTTTGACTATTTAATAAAACAAGCCCTAAGGAGTTTATTATGAAAACTTAATGCAAGTATAAGGGTATTTTTTAATTTACATACAAAAAACTAACAAAATTAAAAAACCTACCAACTTAAATCCTATATACATGATTAAATAAATGCGGTAAATAATTATATGAAAAATATATAATGCAACATTAAAATGTGGAGTATTGAATAGCGAACTCATCTGATTTTTATAAAAAGCGATGAAACACGTCGGTTTTAGCTTCTAAAATATATATTAATATGTGCTATTCGCCTTCTGATCTTCAATTGTTTTTACTTATGATGTTATCACAAAAAAATTTATATGACAATTAGATTTTTAGTAATGGAATCCGATGGTGACTTTTCTCGCTTTATGATGATGCAAATAGATCCTAAGGCTACATTATAAAAATTTTGAGAAAATCCTAGCTGAACATTTAACGTTAATATTTCGATACTTATAAATTACAAAACATGATAACTAAACTAAAAATCGAAAATCAAGCGCATAAAATTAACAATACATATTAAATTAAATGTTCAAAATACCGCCCATTGACTTCTTGGCAGTAAGCTAGTCTACCTGTAAATTCACGTAAGACTTTATTAGTAACAGGTCGTTCTATTTTGGGAATCTCTTCTTGAATACGCTGCTTCAAACATCTCTAAATTTTCTGGTACTGTTTCGTAAACTTTTGATTTTAAGCAATCCCATATAAAAAGTCTAAGTATGTCAGGTCAGGTGATCTTGCTGGTCATTCTAACTGCTGTCGTATACCTATCCATCTTTCTAGAAAAATAGCGTGCAGAAAATTACGAACAGGAAGCGTATAATGTGGCAGCGCGCCATCGTGTTGATACCAATGAGTACCATTTAGGATATCAGGATCGTCTTCGTTTGGGTAAAGTTCAGACAGCGTTGCAATTAGATCATTTTGGAGAAACTCCAGATATCTTTCTTCGTTAAGATTTTCTTCAGAGAGAAAAGGACCTAGAATTCTATTCTGTACTATTCCTGCCGATACGTTTACTTTTTGTGGATGTTGAGTATATGTTTTTGCCATTCAATGAGGATTTTCCCTACCTTTAGTTCTGCCCATTAATTGTCCCATTTGTAGAAAAATTGCTTCAGTGGAAAAAACGATTTAGTGATGCAAACGTCTAATGGAAATATATTTTTTTTTCAAAAACTTCAGTATTGGAAATTTAATAATATCTGCTACCACCCTAAATGGCGAAGTCTTTTCTCATTAAGTGTTGGCTATTACATGCTACTAACTTTCTAGAAGAACATTGAGGATTTTCTTCCAATTATTAAAATATTTTTTGGAAGTAATTTCGGCAACATTATTATTTCAAGTAAAACATTCCGGTATATCCTAACAGGATCCTACAATTAATTTCATAATTTCACGTATTGCATCATTCTTTAAATTTGACATACCTACATAAACAAACTATTTGCTTCGCCCGCAGTGGCAGTAAAAGTTTCAACCAAATGAATATTGTTTACTGCGATTGCAGCATCGATAAATCTTTTAAAAATCAGGTTTTAGATACTGTTAATAAAAGTGGGACAATATGGTCACTCTATTATATCCGAAACAACCTTGTCAACACACATTTTCAAAATCAAAACAACTCAATCAAAATAATTTCATGGATTCGGAAAATCAACTCAAAAGCATAGCATTCCATTTAAAATAACTGTCAATGGTGAGTTACAGTTGAGCTATGTAGTATCAAATATGTTAGGTAAGAAGATTATTTGGTACCAGATTTACAAATATGTTATTGGTTAACTTTATACAATTCAATTAATTTTTTTACTGAATTAAATGAATTTTCTTTAATTTATAGCATGATATGGTTAAATAAGAGCGTAATCAACGTAATTTCAAAGGATTTATTTGCTCTCGTTGGGATCTTTGACCATTATCAAAGAAAATAAATTTACGTTGTGTTTTTTTACCTAGAAGGTTAAATAAAAGTTTAGTTGTTTGTTTCTTAAACATTTTGCAGTTGCCATCATTCGACATATATCAAATGAATAATAAATAAGTTACAAGTTTATTACATTTATTTTAAATAACGTTTTGGCTACCTGAAGTGCTTTCTTAAATATAATACCAAGTTCAGTGACTGTCTAGCACCAAAAGGAACGCTGGTATTTTAAATAATATTAATCAACTTAAAAAATTAACTTAGTATATAAGATTTTAAATGTTCTCTAATTTCAACCTTAAATAATTTATATATGCTTACACTTACGTTATTGAACCAATTTCGTGTTATTGCTTTGCAAATAATATAGGTAAGCTGTGAAGTTGTCTTGTTTCCTGCTGGACAAAGTCCGATGGTCTGAGGTTTTCCGAGCACTGTTGAACTGTACTACGGTTCTTGAGCTTTCTAATCCATGCCTACCGCTTGGTTACTTCAAGCGGATCACGGTGCGCCCTCTTGACGATTGCTATGGTAGAATGATTCTTGATTTATGTACTTTATGTGCTTATCAGAATGTTGCCTTGAGATAAAGACGTTTTTTACTTCTATTATTTGCGAACCCATTTTTCACTAATTTCCAAAAACAATTTGCTACGGTACATCCGCACCCTGTAACTCTGCTACTAACAATTTTTATTCTTTGCAATGCGCCATGTCATTCGCCAAGGGTTTATTTATTTTTAAACTTTTCCGCATCTTTGATTATTTGAAAACAAACTGGTCGGGTTTAAAGTACTATTATATACTACTTTATGTTACCAGTATTTAGCAAAATAAACTCCGTGCAAATGTACTTGATTTTGCCAAAGTAGAATTTTACCAGATTTGAATTTAATCACGTGGTTTTCAATAATGTATACCTTAATAAGTAAACAAATTTAAAACTAACTACTATTAAAATAATAAGTTCAAACCTTGTATTTCAGAAATTAATAAACCGAGTTAGATAACACCAAGTTTATTTTGATAACAGTTAAGTTTTGTATAATCCTGCTGAATTTCAAAATTTTCCTAAGTTGAATTCGCTGATAAATGCAAAGATGTTCTAAAAAATGTGTTTTTCATTGATATTTTTAAGAATCTCGAACTTAAATTAATTTAACAAAAACTATTCCTCCAAATCGGCTTATACTTGCTTATATAGTTTATCGGACATTATTATGTAATTTTAACAAATTTTAATGCTATCGGATTATTAATAACGAAATTACAATCAATAATTGCGAACGACTCTATTGCGCTCATTTAAAGAGATATTCAAAATATTCTTTCTACTCATTATACAGGTAAAGAAATTAACATGTAAGAAGGAAAGATCTACTTAAAAGAAAAATTGAGAAGACCTATAGAGATAAAAAAGTTTATGCGAAAGAGCGCTCGAAAACATTCCACGAGGGGAAGACGGGAGCGTAAACCAAAGCGACACTGTGTGCGGATAATATTTTTCAAAGACTCAGAGACTGCTATTACTCAGAAGCGGCACAATAATAAAATTGTTAAGAAACTCTACCTGCATGTAATTATTTATTTCTAACTATTTATACATACAAGGT
>JAHWXV010787009.1:0-12647 GCA_024586415.1 Phrixothrix hirtus
TTCTTATACCGTAATAATTTATACTAAAATTTAGTGTGATATCTCAAACGGTTTTCGAAATTTTTGGTAAAAACCAAAAACAGATAAAAACTTCAACACCCTGTATACCGAAAAAAAGCATTCTAGTACATACATTTATATAAACCTTTTGACTTAGAATTGGTCCAATAATTACAGATTCAAATAAGTATATAACATTAGGTCACACACTGTAAATCGACAAATACTTGTCAAAATATGATGTAAGCACAAAATTGTCTCCCCTTTTTCTATTTTTATTACTAAATTGAAGTGCCAATAGGTCTGTAGTATTACAGAGAAGACCGCGTAGGGGGAGGGGGTGAGGGAGGAAGGCTAAACAGACTAGCTGTTTTGATTAAAACGTTTTTGTAACAAGAACACAGCTATAAACAATAAATTAAAATCGTTGTATTTTTCCTACTGTGCTAGTCAATTGATTCCATTAATGAGGAAGCCATAAATGCTAAAGGGTAAAATAGTGGCAACACTGTACATGGGAAAACATTCCTATTTAAACGTTGTAAAAGTTAGGTTATTACAAAATATTTACCATGGAATATTTAACGCCACAAGAAGGTTGCTAAATTATAAAAATTTATTTATGGTGCGGGTTATTTGCACGTTATGGTCCACATCATCGACCAAGTGAACAAATAATTCGTAATTTTGCTAAAAAATTTAAAAATGAATTTACGATGCTGGATAATCCATGAACAAATCATATCAGAAATGTGTGAATTGAGACGGTATTGAGGCTGTAAAACAAAATATTCGAGTTGATCCAAAATTGTGTGTTAGATGTCGTTTTCAACAATTGAATCTTACATATCGATCAACCTGGAAGATTTTACGGAAGATATTATAATTTGACGCCGTTCGACTTCTTCCTGTGAGGTTATGTGAAGTCTACGTTACTAATGCAACATCTATTGGTAAACCAAAAACTAACATCAGAAATGTTATTCGTGAAATACTGCGCGGATTGTAATTAGCTGCCCCTTGGAATAAAATAAACATATTCTGGTTGCGAAACAATGTTTATGTTTTATTTCATTCTTAAATCCTAAAGCAATAATTCTATAGCCCCTTATCTAAAATTATTACAGATATGGAAGGTGTAATCGCAAAGGATTTTGGGATCACCCATACATTGAAATTAATTTGTGATACACTGCGATATTCACAACAAAAGAACTGCAATAATGTGATGCTAAGTCTATTGCATTCTACAGGATATATCTACCTTGGCCTTGAAATTAGTTAAAGAGATATAATCATGAAGGACTGTGAATGCTAAAGAAAGGATACAAGAGGTGTGTCTAATAAGTACGGTGAATGGTATAATAAAAACACAAAAACAGGATGCTCATTGGAAATATCTTTATTAACCGTCGAAATAGTCGCCACTAGATACAACATACTTTTAACAACGTTCGTGTAACTTCTGGAAACTGTCGGAAAACTCTTGTTCTGGAATCACTTTCAGAAGTGCTGTCACGCGTTCTTGGCCCTCCTTGACGTCTGCAAACCATGATCTCTTCAAGCTCCCCTTAAGACGAGGGAACAAAGAAAAGGCAGCAGCAGCAAGATCTGAAGGGTAGAGTGGATGTTCCAAAACCGCCACGCCACGCTGAGTTAAAAATTCTGGTACAATGATACTCGTAAACTATGGTGCATTGTCGTGCAGTAACATTCACTTTCCGATTTGAACGATATGTGGCTTAACGCGCCGGATATGCTGCTAAAAACGTTTGAGAACCTTCAAGTAGAATACGGTATTCACAGTTTAGTCAACAGGAACGAATAAATTATGGATGATTCCATCTTTGCCGAAAAATGCGATCAACTTAGTATTCACCTAGGGTTTTTGCATGCGGCTCTTTATCGCCATTCAATTAATTATATATTCATTTCAGGATCGTACTGGTAACACCAAGGTTCGTTTCCTGTGACAATGGGACCCAGAAATGGCGGATCCCAATCACACACGGCGATGAAATCGCCACTGGTTTCAAAACGTCTTGCTTTTTGCTCTTCTGTTAGGATGTGCGGCGCAAATCGTGAACAAATCTTACGCTTACCCAATTCTCCATGCATGATCTCTCCCACTGTGTATTTTCTAATGTCCACTGTCACAGACTAAATTGACAACAACGCATGTAGCAAGTAAAATCACAAGTGTTTAACCTCGGCCGGAAAAGCTGCAGTGGAGGGAGGCGTGGTTTATCAATACTTACGAGGCTGAACACTGCTAGGTTGAGATGGAATCGGTAAAAAGTGGGCGCCACTGTTCTCAAGCCTATACAGCTACCAGATAATGTTTATGAAACACCATGTATGTCAAGATGTCAGTGACCTACCTTAGGAGTGGAGACAGACACTCTAATGGTACTGCAGATACGAGATAAAACTGAAAATTTCTTTTCAGAACACTATTTAGGGTGGCTACTGTATATTGAGGGGTGCTAATCTTACATAAAATCAGAAGGAAGGCCCCGTTTCTTGTATATAGCTGATCCAGATCCCTACTTAACAGTTATCGAATAAAAGATGAACTGAGGCTGTTGATACGCCCTGTATATCGTAAGTAATATAGATTGTCTATAAGAACTTCTATTACAATTAATTCAGTACAAAATTCAAAATATGCTTTACTTGATATAAGTTGTTTAAAATAAACGAATACTAAATTTTGACAACCCTGTATATCACTATTGGCAAAATTGACAGCAAACAATGTTGTTATGAACGCTTTAAATTTGACGTGAAGCAAATTCTTTCTAATTCTTTGGTGAATGAAAAACTAACTATACAAGTTATGTTATTAAAATAAAAACACTAATTGAGCACAAGACACCTTATGTAATTAATAATTCACTTTTCACATTTATACAAGTCAGATTAAAATTCGAGTATAATTCAAATATTCCTTAAAAATATTTAACAACAATATCGGCATTAGCCAACGCAACTGAGGTTCGTATTTATTAATGAAACAAAATCAAAAGGGGATTTAAAACCACTTTAAAGAACAAACCTTACTTGCGTTAGAGACATTTAAAGTACACTATCATCTTATATACAAAGGAAAGGAAATAACGTTTGTGGTACCCCGTATGCAAGTATTTTATAAAACAAATTAATTTACTACAACCTACTAGTTTAACTAGTTAAGGCAACAAAACGTTAACTCATTAAAATTGATAGTCTAAATTTATAATACACAAAATGGATCGTTGAAACGTTTAATGGTGAAAGTTTAAATTCATTCGCTTCGTACCAAAGAAATTATAGGTATCTTACGTGTAATTTCTTTGATTTCATAACACAAATATATCGGAGTATCAACGCCCCTTCATTAGGTGAGGCTAATTAAAAATTTAAATTTTGGCAACAATTAGTTGTGCATGCGGTAAGATCGTCTAACACGCAGGCTTTGAAGGTGAGATAATTGAGACATCACTTACAGTTGAGATAGTTCGCGTTTGATTGCTAGAAGCGAAAACCGTCCCTTTTACTTTCAGATTAAATTGGATACCAAAGAAAAATAGTACCGCCTTTTTCTTATTGAATTAATTATCCCAAATATTTGGGAAATTCCAAGTCAACAACTCTGCTTGATGGATTTCTTCAAAAGTTCAACAAGGACAGATTAGCATATCTAAAATAGAAACACACGGCACTTCCGGACTGAAACACTTTTTTCTATCTGCGACTTTTCGTACTTCTCATGACTTCAATTGATAATTAAAAACTGACTAATGAATCGCGATTTCCGACGAGAATTTTTGCTAACGCTACTCTAGCCTTGAAGAGGCGCCGATATTCCTGCAGCACTTATAATCGCTTCAATTTCCTCGTTAACTACTTTACAAAGTTTTCGCACCTGCAACATATATTGTACTAGAAAATTCCCTGCAAGCACATGGCCTCCCATTCCCCCTGAGGCGTGTTTGAATTAAATTTTACTGTTTGTTAAATCAACAAAGCTGACCTAAACGTCCGTAAAAATAAATCAAGTTCTTTCAATATTATGGTTTTGCTATGTATTTTTAAAATGATTAATTTTATACCTTATGCGAGGTGCATTTAAATAGTTACCTATATTAGTCAATTTATTGCTTAGAAAAATGACTGGTTTTAAATTAATTCTTATTTTAATTAAATTCTTGAAGTAAATAACGTACGTTGTAGAGCTTAGTTACTATTTAATATATCATTCAATGTTTTCAAAAAACCAGCGAGAGTTGACACCACTTCTGCTACTATTAATCGCAAAGTCAATCGCCGATCTTTTGTTAGTAACACTCGCATACGTTCAATGTTTTCAGTTGTCCTGCTCATGGATGGCCGGCCCGAATGTAACTTGTCCTCTACCGATTCTGGGCCAGCGCGAAAGCACGCAAACCAATCGTACACACATTTTCTGTCACAGCATTCTACCAGTAAACTTGCATCAACATTTCGTGGGTTTCTGTTGCTGTTTTACCCAATTTGAAGTAGAACGTAATGATGTGTTGTTGCACCATGGGTTTTCGACGTACACTGCTTGAAACGCTCTATTGAAATAACTGCAGCACTACGATACAAGAGCCTCCGCGATCCCGTATAGAGGGGAGGTCCAACATGTCCATGCATTCCTACGCATGCGCGTGGCCTTGTTTTAAGCGTTGAATACCGCTATATTATACCATTCACCGAATTTAGTAAACACACCTCGTAGATAACTCCAAGTTAAGATACAAAATACAAAATATGCATAGACATAAGATTTTGTGGGTACCCAGTATATGATAATATTTACAAAGCTAACTTATGAAAGTACAAACAGTAAATTTAATGATAAGGACTTCTTAACAATTAAAAATATAAATTTAGTTTTCAGATCAAATAATTTTGAGTCAACGAATATACACTTACTTAAGATCTGTAGTTTATTCATTTCCTAATTATATAAAACGGGCAACAGGGTCCTTTATTTGAATTTACGTCACTTTCGAGGAAATCTGGGTGGTTTGGTGACGGTAAAAATCATCTGAAGGTGCAGGCCGATAAAACGTAGCCCTTTTTTTACCAGGTGCGGGGTAAAACAAAAAAAAATACTTAGGTGGAGTAGCGCTCTGTACTCGGAAAACGTCCCTTATCCTTTCATTTTGGATTGATAACCCTCACAGGTACGACGATACATGAATGAACTTTTGCCACTTTTCTATCGAATTGATTATCAAAATTAATTTGGAGATTCTATCTCAATGCCTAATTCAATAGTAGGTACGTTAGAACTTCGATAGAGGCAATTTTAGTTTCCTAAAACAGATAAGGCACTCCCGAAGTGAAACTAATTAATTCGTAACACCACCTGTCCTATGCGTATCTGTATCTATACGACTACTGTCCCTGCTTGATAATTTTTCTCATGGGATCCGCTCGTTTTCCTCGTCTATATGAGGTCACATCGCCCACCTTAGTGGCGTCGATAATATATCTTCTACATTAGTTCAACAGTAACCCAGTCAATTATTTCCTAAGATTTTAATGCTACCATACCCATTAATTTCTTGTATGCATGATTTTACATTTTTATATCGAACAAGTTGTAACCTTGTTTGCCATTGATAGGTGAATTTATGTATGTTAGCAAAGTTTTAGATTTTCTGGCGTAAGATTTGTTACTTTGTATAAATAATATTACGAAGTAATATGTATTTGTAATTGAAATAATTTTACTGATGAAGTTTTATATTTATTTTTAAGGCCACATTTATGAACAAAATCTCTAGACAATTTTCTAAAAGTGTTATACGAGGTGTAATCAAATAGATTTTATTTTAACTAATTTTACTTTTATAAGATTAACTTTTACCTAACTTTAATGAATTCTTGTATTAACTTTATTTGTTGTTTTCAAAAACCAGCAAGAACTGACACTTTAGCCTACAAGTGAACTGTCGTTATTTTGCAATAACGGTGGTGCTTAAGCAACTGGTAGCAATTCAAATATTTGAACCGTTATCTTCTTTAAATTACTCAGTGAGTGTAAAACTTCGGTGATTTTTAAAAATAGTACTTTTAATGACAGGTTATGTTTAAACGCCACGACTGGCTCCACTAAATTAATGTACGCAAAATTATTTACCGACGACTCCTGTAACTATTTTCAAACCAAGAATACTTGCTGTAAAATTCCTTTTACATGTACTCAATAAAACAGCGTACGTTTTTAAAAATTGAATATGCAATCCATCGTTCATCATAGCACATATATGTCTACAATTTGACTTCCTTTTACTTAATAAAAAAGCTTTTCAAAATTTTACCTTCTTTCATATATGTAAACGGAATGTATAGCTAAATTAAACTTTTATTAATATAAACATAGTATATTGACCTTATGCAACATTGCTAACATACATAATGCTTCTAAAATTCTAGTTTATAACAATCAGCTTAATATTACAATGCAAATCATTACAATTTTACTACATATAAAAATACTTAAGAACTCTACGGTGTTTTTAATTACTGCAGATTGTTGTACATGATACGCTATTTTCTTAGGTTTCTAAAGTAATTCTTTCGACGGTAATTGGTAATAAAACTGAAACTAAAGAAGATGTCGGAATTCTGCCTCCTATCGTTCGTTATTGGTCATTAGAAAACGTTCAATTACTTTTTTGTATTTGCAAGCATTATTTCTTGTTCCTATAATATATGAAATGGGGTTAACTAGGACTTCCCTTGTTAGTATATTCCGGTTTGAGGAAAATTAAGAAAACAATAATTTCAATTAATATATAATAAGAAACTATTTTCTTAATAAAATATATAAAATAGAGAAAATTGCAAGTGCCATTGTTATTGTGTCTGTAAATATTTCCTTTTCGTTTATAGGCACCATACAACTGCAATATTTATATCATTTAGATCTAATCAAAGCAACCTCCAAAATTATATTTATTTCTTTCAGTATTTATCGAACTGTAATTATGCATGAACTGTATTTCAATAAACTCATATTATTAAAAAGTAAAAACGTAACAGGCTCTTCATCTTGAGAATTTTATATCTAGTGGGTAACCTATTTTTATCTATGGAAAACGCTTTCAATTAGTTCTAACGATAAAATTGTTTAAAATAGATTTGCAGCAATTTAATTAAGCCAAATGTCTTTAATTTCAATAATTATCATTACTTCACTTTTAAATTTTGTTAGGCATACTTTTATGTTGCTCAGATGTCCTTTAATCTGTAAATCTGTATTTACAACTGTATCTTACACTTAGCGATTCCGTTTTAAAAACAAAAATCTTTAACACGGTTAAGCATAGATGTTTAAATAATTGTACACGTTCATTTACTTTGTTAAAGTTTACAGTGCCTTCTTTCATCTTAAAAGCACAAGATTGACTTAAAAGGAAAATACTTGACTATAGATTTGTTCCAAAGATCATGAAACGTGTGGCTTTAGGCTCACTAGGATAAATCAACTAGAACTCACAGGAACATTTCTTTCTTTGATAATCTGATAAGTGTACGGTGCAGAAGAGTTGCTCTCGTTTTCATCGTGAATTGTTTTCTGAAACCTTTCCCTCTCTTAACTATACCTTTCTGTTGGGTCTTTTTATACCGGGATTATTGATTAGCCTTTTTCAAGTTTTGAGAACTTCAATAACGATAAGGGTGCATTTTTATAAATTTACTTGCACTCTCTGTTAATACCGAATAGCGAGTACATTTTAGTTTTACTTCATTTTTTGTGTGAAATGTAATTATGTTTTAATTCCATGTAAAATGTACCGAACTATTTTAAATTATAAAATACCGAAAAAGCGAATAGCAAAATTTAAACAAATATATTTATATTTTTAATAAACACACACTAATTTAGCAATTGTGTGTGTGTGTGTGTGTGTAAATGTATATATTCACATTATAACAATAAAGTAACACAAATTTGTTAAGTAGCAAAATTCAAAATTATAATCGAAAAGTTCAAATATTATCTGCACAATTATTATGTAATAAGGCCATTATTACTGAAGGTAATTGCCATTATTAATGTCTAATTATACGTTTTCTGTAACACATTGTTGACTTTTATATATATAATATTCCAAGCAACCCCTGACAGCGGTGTATTTCAAAGGAGCATAAACTACAAATATAGTGTTAATTTGATTTCATTTAAAATATATCGAGGTCTTATTAATTTAAATTATTTAAATTTAAATAATGTCGATCCTCCAAGATGGATCAAAGTCAACTATTGAAGAATATGGTAATCAATGCATTAAAACATTAATTCAGGTCTTGTTGATGATTAGTAGATCGATTACTTTAAAAGTATTGTTTATAATGTTGATCATAGGTAGAAAGCAGGCAAAGTGCGAATATCTATATGAAGTGTGAGAACTATAAAGTTCAACAAGTCTATTAGCTGTTCACCGAGTGTATCTAGTCTATGGTTTGTCAGCGTTTAATGGGTTTATGTAAACATATCCTATAACAAAAACTTGGCTGCGAAATAACGACTTATATATTTTGTTGTCCACCACTGAGATTTCACTAACAAACAAATCTGCCATGTCATTTAATTATTTCAAATATTTGCGTGTAATTGGTATTCAGGTGTTTTATTTAAATTAATTCCGCCAAGGATAACTTTCACAGCGAAACCAACTTTCGACTTTCGAGTGGAAACCCAAATATAAGATAAAGTAGCTTTGGGTAGAAAATATTGAATTATTAATCACTTATAGTTATACCACATCCCGTTGAATTTCTTTCATTAAATAAGAATGAAATTTATAATTTCCTAGTTAACGGTTTCTTTCGTTAAAATGTATAAATGAAAATTTTCGTTTAGTAGTCCGTGTTTTAAGAAAAACATATTTACAGTAGTATTAGTACAGATATCCTATCAAATCTTGAGTTAAGTAGGAATAATTTAAAAACTACTCCGGGCTACATTTGTCGCATATTATTATAATTTCGGGCGAATTTGACTTGATTTTGGCTTCAAGGTAGTGCCTCATGAAAGAGAGGGGAAAGAATTTAGGTAGAAGTTACCATTCCCAAACAGACGCTTTTAACTGACGTTCTGAGTAATTTAAACAAATTAAGCTAAATTTCATTATTGGACTGTGTAAAATCGTGAAAAATATGTAAAATAACAACAAAGTGTGGAATTTTTTTCTTGTAGATAATTAATATAATTACGCATTCTAAATAATTGTTTGGTAATCTTTAAATACGTTTTCGAAGGGAAGGTTCGGGCTATACAACCCGAATATCGGATAGAACACTTTTAGAGAATTTTGATGTCATTAACAGGTGATTCCTGCACTTTTAATCATCTATTAAATCTTAGCTATGGAAATCTGTTCTACACCCACAACGTGAGTGATATTTTATTTTATCTTAGCACCGCCAATTTATTTTCTCGTTGAGAACTCCTTCAGTATTTGCGTGATGTAATTTTGAACATTGCTCGGCAGAATATGTTTTATTACATAAACTACCGTAGAGTGACTTACCGAATTTGCCTATTTTGTGACCTAAAGTAAAGTAAAGTAAAATGATTAGGGTATAGTAACGATTGTCAAGACAAAAATTATTGATTGTTATCCTTGCTAGTATATCATGTCATTTTATTAAGTTTTGCATCCCGAGGTCGCTCACGAATTATCCTTATTAATTTATGACGAGCTTAAGTATTTTTTGTACAGATCCGCTCCAGTCATAATGAACGTACCCTCCAACAGATACTATCTGCTTCAGGCACCCAGGTCATGTGATCTCTACAAGTCTACTCTTATATACTGTTTAACTGATTTATTGTGTAATGTACATGTAATTTATTGTCTATATTCGGTGTACTTCATTGTTTCAATAAATGTGTTTTGTATTAATATCTTTGTGATTACCCATAAATCTAGTGTGCAGCCATCATTTAGAGACAGACAATCAGTGACTGTCAGTAATCTAACTGGACATATACACGAAGGACAACATTTTATGTCGCTATCAAACCCAATTCATCAGCAATCAATTTATTTTAGGCTTCCAGCCTGGAAGACCGTAAGTCTAATGCAATTAGCGGCTTCGTTATATACAAGAGGAGTCGTAAAGTATTAATCCAGACGGCTAGTATTTATTCTTTTTAGCTTAAACGACCACTTAACCTGCAGTGCCGAAGGAGCTTTTATATTTGATCTCAAAGTAAGTCTCTGAATATGCGCATATACAAGGCGTTTACTGTAAAATGCTTTTGTAGTAGACATGAAGACAGGAACACCGTAATTTACCGAGTGTGACGTAGTTGTAATGGTTTTGATACTTAGGTTCATCACTTACTATCCAGCTTTACTGTGGCTACCTAGACAGCGTTTGAACTACTACTTTTGTCTGTATCCCGAGTCTTATTCCAATTTTACCTACCATAGCATACCATATACGACAAACTCGCATTACAGTAGACCGATTTAGATTTACACGGTTAGCAATTTCCCCAAATGAAAAACTAGCCTCACGCAAACCAATAACTCGACCTCAGTCAAAGTCGCTTAATTGAGTACAATATCGTCGTTGCCGTAATCTAAGCATGATCAAACAAACCAAACACGTTAACAAAAGAACAATAACCAAAATAATGTTAATTAATAATAGAAAAGAATAACAAATCGTACGAAAAATACACACCGAAAAGTTAGCTAAACATTATAACAATTCTCAAATGTGACGTTATAGCATTTCCACTTGATCTCAAAAGTTATTAATAATTATTATTTATGTCAGCCCAACAACTTTAATTAAGAAATTCTTACTCCTTCTTGGTGTTACAATTTCTATGTCACTGATTATATTTATATAAATATGAAATTAATTTTTGTTAATTTATCTATTTAATTGTATAATTTTGTAACAAGTATTTTAATACTTATTATAAAATTGCAATTGTATTACCAAATTCATTGAAATTTGTTCATGTTTAAAATCTTAATACTTGAGAATATGAACTATTTTAGGTTACTTTTTGATATTATCATTAATGTTTGCTAATAGTTGAAATCATCTTGTTCGCTCAATTGCATATTAAACAACTTTAGTTTACCGTATTGCACCTAACCTTCTTAAATTCGATTTTAATTCATTTATTAAAAATTTCGCAGAATTATTTCAATAGATGTTACTGGCGCGCACCGAATGTGTTAAAATGGTTAATATTCGTGGTTGCTAAGATAATAGGACGTTATTTTGGACGCTCCTTAATAAACAAACGCTTAAGTTATTGTATATGAAAGACATGTAAATCTTAATTTAGTAATTACTGCATGTAAAAAATTTATAGATACATTTATTTTGTGCGATTTACATTTTCATTGTGTCAATTTTTATTAACAATTTGAACCTGCAGGTTTTTTTAATTTCCCTAATATTATTGATTAATTTCTTCACTTCCTTCTACGTTTGGTGTAACTTGTCTACATATTTATTAAATTGGAATAATTCTACTTCCACATTGTAAGGTTATGGCTAAGCAATATGGCGTGCTTGGTTTATCATCCGATCAATTAATATAATGGTGCGTTTGTTAGCCAATTCTTCTCCAAAAGAAATCCTTTATCGAAGCAGCTAGAAGTTACCTGTCTGATGGTATCTTGGTTAAACGCAAAAGAAATAAATTTGGTTAAACAATTTTAAGTCCAAAATAAAGGCTCTGTGGGCGACCTTGTATTTATTCTAACTTAACTGATCTTACTTTTGTTCTGATTTAATGCTGTTTATTATCTATCTTAATAATTTTGCAAGAAGCATTTAGACTGTTCATTAATACTGATCAATAATTCTAATAACACTAAGATTGTACAAACGTCCGCAAGCATTTTATTCAAGCATCTCGTTTGAAATCTATTTACAAAATTATGTATTGGTCAGAAAGCGAACTTGCGAGGCTGAAGAAGTAAATCTGTACGTTAAAACTTAGACTTGTTAATTATTCGAACGATTATACTTATTGTACTTCTTCTGTCATTTAAATTGACCCAATTTAAAACTAATCAGAGGGTTCGTAATTCAGTAATTGCTTGCTAACGAAATAATAACCAATAACTATTTTCATAGCAATATTTATTTAAAATCGTATTAGTCAAAATTCATTGCTTGCTATCTAATTGATATTCAGATTTTGTTATTTTAAGTTTAATGAAATGTAAATGTACATTGCAGTTCAATTATCTTATTTACATATTAATCGATCATAGCATATTCAAAAGCTACTTGTACAATTCCAACTTGGAGAGATTATACCTTCATTCCAGTAAATCGTTTCTTATTTATTTTACAATCTATATCTATAATAACGATTCCGCTAGAGTTTTATTCAATTGATTGGTAAGTAGATTTATCGCAGCTCGATTTGGAGAACTTACGACTTCCTCAGTATCTTTTTATATAACATAAGCCCTGAGATTCCTTTTATCAACTAGATTACGATTTTGTTATATTCTAACTCAGTGGTTAGAGCATGCGTCATATAAGCGCAAGGTACTGAGTTCGAGTCCCAGCCGATGTAGAAAATTTTTAATATGTATTAATAAACAAATTGTACTATTTCAATAATTGCA
>JAHWXV010787061.1:0-13196 GCA_024586415.1 Phrixothrix hirtus
TGACATTAATATTTATAGAGGTTTTGTATAATTCAAATATAGAAATATACGACTCACAACTACTAGGATCCAGTAGTAAGGATTAATATGAATAAATAAACTTTGTTTATCATAAGGCAGTATCTAAAGATAACAGCATATAAGCGTTTCTATAAATAAATTTGAAAGGTTATTGAAAACATATTAAAAAATGTATTTAATTTTCATACAAGCTTTTTTTGGGCCATTTTAGGGTATTATTTTCAATTCAAACTAAAGATGTAAGGCTTTCTTAAAATAACAACTTTAACTAAAGTTCTTAACTCAAATTATCTTCTACATTTGCAGCATAACATAACATTTAGTGATGCTGAAGTTATTTAAATATACTGTTATAATACAGCTTATATAGGTACTCGTCGTATTAAAGGGAAAAATATGATAAGTTTATTATTCTCTAGGTGACATATTGAGTGTCTGACATCTGACATCATTTGGTATGGTTATTTTTTCATGATCGCTAGAAATTTTCCAAACATATTGAAATAGGATCTTGTCGCGTGCGAAAACGTATTTACAACATATATAACATGACAGCGATGGATGAAGGTTATCTTTGATGAGCGTTTATATCAGGTATGGTTAATAAAGATAAATAACGTTCAAATAGCTTGTAGACAAAGGACAAGGCCTATGATATTGGGGCGCCACCCAATTACTTAAACATATCTGCCAAGGAAATTAACGCACCCTGTATATAATATTATTGTTCTTAATCTTACCTAAAGTGGTACTGGAGCTCTCTAAATATAGAATAAGATTCAGTGGCAGCTAAAGTAATATCAATGGAGACGGTAAAATTGACCCAACTTAGCAAATCAGCTTAAAAAGAATAGTCCTTTTGGCTACTCTTGCTACTAGTAAAATTACTAATCACCACAGTTGAAGATGTGGATATAGATTAATATTTTATATTGACAACGGCAAAGTATTTTAAGCTCCTTTGTACGTGTGCTTTAGTTAAAAATAAGTATTTGGGAAGTTGCAAATTATTTAAACTTAGAAATCAATCTATTTACTATAACTATCAATGAGGACAGGATTTACAATTGTTTCTCGTATATGACGGGTTTATAAATTCGATTTACATTTGACTTTAATTTTACAGAGTAAATCGAAACTCATAGTAACTTTGCTAAATGTATATTTTTGAGTAATTTTAAATAAAGAAAACAAAATGCAAGCAAATTAATGGTTACGTTCTAGAAAAGGTATAATAAAAGAAGATGTGAAGGGAAAATCGTAAAATATGTTTCATAAACATCCAATAAATTTGACAGGAGGTGATTATTTTTCTGGTCCTGAAAACGTGGCAAAAAAAGAGAATGTGCTATAGTTACTTACAGTTGACAGAATACGATTCAAGTTTTAATAAAATACTCAAACAAACAGCACTATAACTAAAGTTCTATTATAACTACTACACAAAATTAAAAATAAATACGAAATTACTATGTACTTCGTTATGTACCTACTAGAATTAGATTGATAAATCGCTAACCTTAAACATCAAGTAATTATGCAATACATTTTTCCGAATCTTATTTATAGAAATTACAACACAAGCTGTACAGTTCCTTTAAAATTAATAAGATGTACGGCCCTATCTAAATAATTTGAACTCTAGTTGTTAGACTTGAGACTGAGCTCTTCTCTTAGAGGTTTTGTAGATCGGTAATCGAAAAGATAATATATGGGTGATTAGTCATTAACATGCTCCTTCCGTTATCTGGACGCAAATTTAGGATACCATAATTGTTTAGTTAATCAACCAACTAAATTTGATAGATCAACTTTCAACGTATGGGAAATTGCATCAAAAGCAAAATAGAACGGTAGCGTTACATCATTTGCCACTAGTCTTGAACTGAATAAATGAAAATGTTTAAAATCAATTATAGCCATTACATACATTCTACTATTTCAATTGTAGTGCAATAACCCCTGCTTTTGCCTTGCACAAAATGAATTCCTGTCTTTCTTGCTAATCCAAAACTATCTCTCTCTATCACGTGCTTTTTTAATTTTAACGTTATTGTTCTTAATTGTGAATATTTTCGATAAGTTGTAATAATTCAAATGAAATTATTTAACTACGCCTTTTAGCGGTAGGGGTTTTGGTTACAAGATCTTCAAATTTGCTTGAAAATTACAATCGTAGTTTTAAAATTATAGTGAAATACGCCGCTGTCCTTTTGTGAATGTCCACTTTAAATATTAGGCAAGATGACGCGATATAGGTAGATACGCGCAAGGTGAAACCTGAGTTAGTATAAGTTTACTATCGTACATGCAGCGACCTTCGCTTAGCATGTAGTTTATTTGTAATGATTTAGTAAACTAATTGTTTAATTTGTTTCTTTTGTTACTTCGCCGTGTTGGTGATTGTCGCCACGGATAAGTTCGGTGTTGGGTTAATTAGATTGGAATTAATTTCTTTGCATTAACTATAGCGAATGAGGTGGTACGCATCAATTATGGTTGTCTTAAGCAATTAAAGATGGAAATATAGCTTTCCATCGTCTGTCGTAAATCCTAAAGGGGTTTTACGTTACCAAATGGTTAGTTTTTGGCAACATGGATTAGAATAATGTTTATTAAATAATCTAATTTGGTCGTCTTTAGTTTGGAGAAATTCGACACATGGTTTGCCAAAGGCAACATATGACACTTGCCTTCTCACTTCAATGCGTAGGGTAAAGTTCAGTCAAGTACTTCTAGTTGTTATATGTCGTTTGCAACCTGGGATGATAAAATTTAATCTACAATTTATTTACTAATGGAAATCATGTAACAATTCAAATTCTTGTTATAAAGATACGGTACTGCTACATTTTTAGCTTATGGATTATGATTAAGTCACTTCAAAGATTCACTTATTTCATACTTAGTTTGACCGAAAAATTCAGAAATCTACTTTAAAATGAGTTTAACTAATGTTTTTCTTTATATTAATTTAAATTATTGCCTTTTAATAACATAAGACAAATAAACGCAAATAGAGTAACGTTAGACTTTCACACAGCTTCACCTTCGAAATTTTAGCAAGAAATTACGAATAAAACTTAGCTTAATATTTACTAGTTTTTTAGTTGAATTGTACGTACGAGGTGTGACGTTAAAGTTTCATTTGCAAACGAAGGTTCAACGCATAGAAATACTATTATGTAATTACAGCAAATGTTAGGTATTTTATTTAACCTAAAGAAATACAAATTTAACTTAAACTGAATGATTATAAACTTTCTTTTAACACATTTCATTTTAATGTGCCTTTGCTACATTATTTAACTTTCGGAATGTGTAATTTATAGCATTTGTTGTTATCATTTTGGGGCATTTTTAACAATCAATACTTGTTCCTTTCTCCTGCAACGTATTTAATGCTAGTAGATGTTTGCCTAACATGTCAGCTAATTTGACACTTTTACATTTAGTAAATTTGATTACTGTATTTCTTTATTTAATTTTTACTCTTGCTTTAACTGACGTTAATCGAGAAATGTAACCTTGTCCTTCATTTTTGAATATTCAGATGGGCTTTATTTTTGGGGACGTTGCTGTAAGAATTTGTTATCTCAATATAATACCGGGTGGCCTAGATCCCGTTAAGGCAAACTTTCATTTAACCCAGTTTTATGTTTTGGTGTTTCGAGAGGGATAAAAATTTATAATTAGCTCTTGGGTGTGATTTTGTGTTTATTGCCCGAAATTACAAAAGGTAATAAATGATTTCTCCTTATACTGAAGCAGCATTTCTTCTTTTGGTTCCAAACTCTTTTTCTTTCTTTAGGTTAGGTTAGTATAGGTAACATTCGGGGAGCTAGAAACCGTCATACATTTTGTCGTTTGGAATGTGCGTATGGGTTCGGAAGATAGATTCGGCTGGCGCCTTTTTATAGGTACACTATTCCCTTGGGTATGATATAAGTAGTACGGTCAGAAACCAGGACTAACGCAGCGCCGCTCCCTCACGCCCATATTCGAAGTCGCGGTAAGTTTTTCTTTTTTATTGCAACACGAACGACTGTTCCGGTCGTGGAAGATCTTCGTGGCAAAATTCACAGTCTAAGTAAGAAGCGAATAAATTAAAACTGCAAAATATTTTTATTTGTTGACGCAATCACCTAAAAGACATACATTTAGTCTAACGCTTTTCTAACTTTTGGAAATCACTTAAAAGGATCTTCCAAAATCTTTTCAAAAAACTCTCTTAAAAAAGCTGCTCTGTCTTCATTATCTGAGCAATAACGTCTCCTAGCTATGGTGACTTTCAGTTTTGGAAATAAAAACTAATCTTTAGGAGCTAGATATGGGATGTGTGGTGGAATTAGAAGTAATTTAATACCACATTCAGCTGCAGCAGACATTGCAAAATAGGACTTGCAAACTGGCGCGTTATTACATAACAACAACACGCCAGTAATCGTTTAGCTCTTTAGTAAATAATCAATCAACAAAATTCCCTTACAGTTTCAAAAACTGTGACCACAATCTTTCCCGAAGATAGACCTGAATCTTTGAGTGGTAGTGAATCATGAAGATTACATCCTTTCAACTTTCGCTTTTACTCTGGAGCACAGTGACGTACCTATATTTCAACCACAATTAGTGATCTAGACAATAAATTTTCAGAATCTGCCTGGAAACGGGCCAAAGGTTGTTGTGAAATTCTTAAGGGTATTTGTTTGTTCCCAGATGAAATCATTCGGGGAACTCGGTACGCTAAAATTTTTTTCACGTGTACAATCTGTTCAACTGTTAAACGTCTGTCAAAAGTTACAATTTCCTCTACTCTTCCCATCATTTATTTGTTGTGACGGTTTTGGGATGCCCAGGCCGCGTTTCTTCTTTTGTGGAGGATCTTTCACGTTTGAATTTCGCTTAAAGCTCCCTGCATGTCTTTCGGAATTTGAAGCGGCGTAATCTTTTTATATTTTATAACTGGACGAATCTCGTTTTGTCCATGTTTGCAAAATGACTGAACACTTCAAGTTTGTCAACCCCTGATTTCATGCTTACTTAATAATTGGCAGATAGTGCATGAATATATTTCTAAAAATCTGTATCTTGAGCCTTTCTATATTGGATAGCGAGTATAACAAAACTTCTGCCACGACAAGGATGGATAAACGTGCGCGTACAGCCTTCACTAGAAGGATCCCGTTTCTCAGCAGAATAAAGAGAGTGGAGGATAGGGAGTGGGGTGAAGTTGCCTACAAAAGGAAGATAGTCGATATAACCACCGAGAAAATTATAAAGGCTGATGTACGCAATCTTCGCTTCCCGTATCGCTGGAAGAAATCCCAGAATCAGTGCTGTTGAACTTCGACGCTTCCGAAACTGGTACGAACTCACGCAGGAAGCAACCTGAAATGCCTAAAGAAAGAAAAGAAGATGAGCGCCACACACTTGTATTTGTAAACGCTGGTAAGAATCTGGACGTACAAGAGTGAAAACGTTGTAGAATATTTCGGCGATAAAGGCTGGACTTAAAATTACTCGTAAATGTTCTGCTTCGCATGCCTAGAGCTATGCGGAATAATATTTGTAAAAATATTCGTAAATAATCTGTAAAGGAAATTAATTAAGACATAACAATACATAAAAGAAAAGAAAAATAGAATTGAATATATAATCAGTTTATTCCATTTCGAAAAGTAGCGGACAGTAAATGGCAACGTACAATTTATAATAATCTTCCAACAAAGTATGATAATAAAAATTCAGTGAACGTTTGAGAACTGCATGCATAAATAAATTTAGCTAGTAAAGTTTATAGTTAGCAGAATGTATTGAGAACCTCAGGTTTAAAATAACACGTGTGAGCTACACAGTTACAATATCAGGCGGTGTATCGCACATAAGTTTCGACAGCACGAAACAACCCTTACAACGTAGAATTAAAATAACAGCATTTGCAAAAAAAGATAAATTTAAGGTGATCGTGAACTTGATTCCTATGATTTACATTAGATGTACAGCATCCACAAAAGTCAAAAATCTAGCAAAAGGGATTAATAATTAAACGAGGCAGCTCGTTCATCGGACTACATTGCTGTGTCGTGCGGCTTTACTTTTAATAAAAATAAATCAATTGTCGAAATACGCACGTCGTTAATTAAATCTAATTTGTCCAAGAACGCCCTTACATAAATTATGCATTTAAGAGTATGGTAAAGTAACAAGTTAAGTTACTGAAGCGAATTAACATTGAAGGGGCAGTGAGCGGGACCTCACGGTCGCATTGACCACCAGGCGGCTTTAGGATGCGCTCGCTCCAAGAATTGAGCGTCGAATATAAGTAACAAATTATTACATTTAGGAACGAAATTAATATTACAGAACAATTAATTTTTATCTCAAAATTGCTAGTAAAATATGTATAGGCGAAACCAAATAATCATAATGAATAGCCATAACTAATATTACTGTAGTGTAAAACAAAATGTAGAAAGTAAATAACAGAACGCGAAGCAGCAACTCGCAGGTAGCAAAACGGAATGGAATCTCGCCATCTTCGGCAGATGCCGGTAAGAAATATAAGATAAACTGACCTGGACGTTGAAGTTTTCGGAGGAAACGGATTTTATCCTTAAAAAACCAAATACATCGCCACAAAGCTACGGGACGGGCGTTCCTTCGCAAAACCGTTGGTCGCCGCACCAGGGTCGTAGAAAGGTAAAACAAAGGACGGCTCTGGTGTGGAGAAGCAGCAGATTGACCAAGGCGAAAGGAACCCTCCAAAGCGTGGCATCGGGCTCATTCAGAAGTTGTCGGCGGTTTTGTAGCCATGCCATGGATACCATAAACGTAACGGGCATTTTAAATCCCGTACTTAAAACATCTAAAAAAATGTAAGTATTTCATCCAAAGAAGAAAATAAACTAAAAAGTAGTCGTCAAAACTAGACGGAGACAAACAGCAGCGTGAGCCTTCTACGACGAACCAATACAGACAACCTGATGGCACGCGATGAGAACAGATAACCATGCTTGCGAATAGAATTCACACCAACACGGAGGCAGGCAACCCAAAACGCATCAAAAAATCAAAAGCGCGAAAGTAAACACAATTTACAAAAGTTAGCTGATCTCAAATTAAATCAAAAGTACTTGAATACTCAAAAATGTCAACGAACCAAAAGAGACTTACACACCTTTATATATAGTTGAGCTATGTGACTGATATTGGGTTTGCAAACTAGACATATGTCAAATATAAGGGCATTCCAGGAGAATGTCCGGCAACTACTCATTATTTAATTTGAAATTAATGTACTTTGGCTCTTAAAAGTCAAAGAACTGAAAATTAAAGCAATGAACCTTAATTTGATTTGTGCTGTTATAATTTATCTAACAATTCGGCATTCAAAATATGAACGGAATTGTTGCTAAACTATTTTAAAATACTACGGATTGATACTGAAACTAGCTTTGCAGTTTAATGCACAAATGAAATATTTCAAATCATAAAATTGATTAATAAACACAGCATTTAATCTAAATTAACGGCAGCTGATTATTATCTAAATTTTTAAATTAAAGAGAGTCATCTACAATATGCGATTTTACTTTCGTATCCAAGAAGGCATGCCTTTAAATTTTATCCGTTGAAAAATTCTCGTACTCCACCTGATTTGAACCCGTTTCCGCTGGGAGTGTCTGTAAGCATACTAATTACCACGCCAACGAAGTTGGGAGTTAGTTTATTGAAAACCCATTGGATATTATATTATTTTGCATAATAAGATAATCCAAATACCTTGTATTAATAGTGGTGCCGTTAAATAACTATGACCAGGTTAATATTACGAGTTTTTATTTAAAGTTTATTCGCTCATTTTGGGTGGAAAAATTTAATTCTTAATTTATTTTCACTCTTCCCCCTCAAGTTATGTCATATGGAAATATTTTGTATTTATATTATGCATTCAATAAGCTACATATTAATTCAAAATTAATTTAGACGTAGCGTAAATATTTATTTATTAGTGCTTTTGGATTACTTAATGCTAATGATAATATATATATGGCTTGAAATATTGCTTTGCTCCCTTTTGAAGTTTAAAAATCATTGCAATTAGAAAAAGAACGACTTTAAAACGAGAATAAGGTCACAGCCATTACTTTTTGGGTAATTAAGAAGTTGATTTACGTAGAACGCGATATCTAATGATGTACTATTTTTAAATGGCATAATTGCTGTAGAAGCAGGAATTGAAATTACAACGATAACCGCTGTTCCAAAAATCTTGATATAAATTAAAATTATGACTTAGAATAGTCCTTATTGAATTTAAATCAAATATTAAATATAAAATTGTTCGGAATTATCCGTAGTGAATGCATATAGTTCCTTTTAAGACTATTGATCGTAAATACTTAAGCGTAAATCGCTTCATTTAAAATAAAGAACATTCCTATTAAATTATTATTAAATATTGGAAACTTACAGGCTGTAAATAGTGTAATAAAGTTTATTTCCGTATGCAATCCAAGAATAAATCTTTTTATTGCTTGTAAATTTTAACTGATATGGTTTGTACATTTATTAAATTTTGTTTATTTGACTTGGAAAACGTTTAGTACAGCTTTTAGTCTAACAGTAATAAAGAAATATAACTATCAAAGTGTAGGGCAGATATTTATTACTAAATTGATCTTTTTAAATATTCTAAGAGAATAAGATATTTCACTACTAAACTAATAACACAACCAGGTAGACTGCAGCTTAGACAAACAATTGTTGTTTTAATTATTTCTGATATTAAAGATAACATTTAAGATCCGAGGTATTTGATGTTATATTTGGAAGTAGTTCGAAGTAAGTGTTATTATGACGGAAGCATAATACGCTACAACATATCAGATAAATAGTATGAGATATATTCTCAGGGGGATTAAGGGCGCAGTTATTCAATGAAAGTTTAACACTAGAACCACCAAGAAATTTTTCTTCCTACAACAGCCATCGTGGGTCATACATGATCCTTATATAAATTACATGCAAAACAGTATTTAAACTATAAAAGTTCTTTCAAAAACAATTTTATTGATTAAGAAGCCAACTTGTAACAAAAACATTATCAACTAGAAAAATAAAGAATGTCTTTAATATAAACTAAATGGTGCTATTTGCATTGTTATTAATATTCTTAGTACTCAATAATCAAGTATTGAATTTAGAAAATTATTTATTCATACATTGCGATGAGACAATAGATTTTTCAATTTTTCCTGTACATTGACCACACACCATCTGTGCACACTTATTGCACGAATCATAGGTGTCATTTTTATAGGTCGGCAATGTCGTCGTTTCCTGATAGCACGTTGTTGTTGTTTTCGAGAACTGCTCGATTGTAATAGCTTAATGCTTCTAACGAATGGTTCGCGCAGACCTTTCACTAACTCTAAAATAAAATTTCTTCTTGAAATCGAATTACCTGTCATTTCTTTGTAAACTATCCACGCATTGATAGCTGCCATATCAAGCATATTATAAAATATTTGTACTGGCCATCTTCTTGAGCCGACGTTTACAGTGTATTTTCTGACTATTTGGTCTAACACGTCAACACCATATTTGGTATTATTGTAAAACTGTATAGTTTCTGAACGTTTCTCCGGATCACATACAATGGTGACTATTGGATGCATTGTGCTAAGCACTATAAGATTTTTATTTCTTTTTCCTTGGTAGACAATAGGTGTAGTGTTGTAATTTTTTAAAATCTTGGTACTATGAAGTTCGCCATTTTGTTTGACAGACAATTGAATTTCCCTTTTTCACTTATTCATTGTTCCCACAATATTAGTTGCCTTAGCTTTCAGTTTTGATGCCAACTCAAAAGACGTAAAGGACTTGTCTGGTTGTTATGTGTCTTTCTTCGTTTTGAAATGGCAGCAAGGCGAAGAACAACATTTCCTCCAAGCAATTCACCTGCTTGTCCCATCTGGTCTTTTCCTAAATATGGAAATGCATTTAACAACCATTTTGATTTTACATCAGCAGCTATCCAAAATTTAATGCTAAATTTATCCGGCTTATTCCTCATATATTAAATAAACTTACACCGTGCCTTTGTGGGAAATAGTTGTTCGTATATTGTTATGTTTTCACTAGGTTTGTAACATAATTTACAATTTTCTATAAAAATTCCCGAAACTTGTGATATGAGACCAAACTTACCAGTTTGCAGTCTTTCGTTTCGTAAAGTCTTGTGATAAAATCTTAAAATTTTCATAATTTCACGAAACCTATTTCTGGATATTTTCTGAGTGAACATCGGCGGTCCTCAAGTCTCTTACCATATACTCTCGAGTTCTACCTTGATCAACCACGAGCATATAAAAACGAAATGAAAGCGTCCAATTATTTTAAAGAAACATTCCATGCATTAGTTTGTGTATCCGGTGAGCCACTTGTTCTATGCAATTTTGTATAATTCGTAGTATTTTCTCATCAATGATAAGCCTACAACCACTACCAACACTACCATCCGTGTTGTTTTGTTTTACATATCCTGTGGGCCCAGAAGATTATGTAACAATATTTTGAGAGCTACGTCTTCCTACACTACATCCTGGTGAGATTTGAGTCCATACAGTTCCATCTTTAGCTGTGTGTGTTAAAACTGACGTTTCAGTTGAAGATGTAGGTAATATTGTTGTTTCAGATCTATGAGCGCTGTTACATTCATATGGTGTTTCGTCCTTCGTAGTGACTTCATGTGGAAAATTGTAGGTGACTGGAATAGACGCAGAACTAGAAGATTTTCTCCCTCCTCTTCTGGCTTGCAAAATATAGTAAAATTACTGTAAATATAATAATAATAATTGTAAGTTGTAAGGATTGCCTTATTTTATAGATAAATATCTACCTCGAACTGTAGGACTATGACTAACATTAATCTTTTGTGTTAGTAGTGTGTTTTCATCTTTATCACCATCTGATCCCTCACTTTCCGGTATAATATAATCATTATCGGAATTATTTATGGCGCTATCAGAATTTCCTCTATCAGAATCATTTTTCAAAAGTTCTTGTAAATATGACAAAATCGCTTTGTTGGTGAGAGCCATGCTTTTTATTACGAATCTTTACGCTTCAATATACAACAAAAACTAAATTATGTTTTTGGGAGCTAAGGTTCAATATAACTTTGAACCTTAGTTCCCAGATATGTATTTAAATTGTCTAAAATAAACTCGGAATGTACATTTTTATTTACAAACTACCTACTAAATGCATAAAGAATAGCAAAAAAATGTGTTCTAAACATTTATGTGAACATGTTCGAAAAATAGCATCTGTGTTGAAGCCATAAACATAAAGGCTCAATTGACCCATAGCGACGGTTTAGGAATAAATTACTGTAATTTAAAAATTACAGTATATTTTACAAAATCATTTGTAATAATATTTTTTTAACTATAATTCATGAAAAGTCAAAATATTTTATACCTTAATTCGAAATAATAAGAAAGTATTGAGGATCAAAACCTGCTTATGGGTTACGTATAACCCCTTAGGCAGTTCTAGTGTTAATAAATAATTCCATTTGTAACTAGATCATGAGAAGTGCTGCGCCACCACTTGTTTAACATCTTCTGATAACACCTTTAAGAAATAAGCTAAAAAATACGTAAACTGTAACCACCAATATGGAGAAAACATTTTACTTGCGATTATTATCTATAAGGACTGTTTGACGGAAGTGTGACATAAAACATACTTAGTCTAACGCCTTTTTAATTTCTTTAAGCCCTACACAAATATTCTTTCGGGAACTCGTCAAACTAGGCCTCCGTTACAACAACAACCTCTTCCTTTAATGTGAATCTCCTCCCTGCCAGTGATTTACAAATTAGAAAACAAAAAGAGATCACTTGGCGCCAGATAGGGTGAGTATGATTGATAGTGAAGTAATTTGTAGTGTAATTTTACTAATTTAGCGGTCACGATTGCAGATGGATTGGATGGGGCATCTTCATAATGAAAGAGCACACTTTTATGCGCCAAACATATACATTTTTTTCTTTAAATTTACATTAAAGTGGTACAATAACTCAGCATAGTATTAATTAGTTATTGTTCTTTCCTTCTAAAAAAATAGTCACCGTGAGTTCATTAACCAAGTGACCAATTTAAACTTTCTTTAGTACGCCTTCTTCTGATGAAATCTACTGCTTTGATTGTTTCTTTGGAGTATGGTGGTGGATTAAGGCTACGTCAGTAGTTACATATCGGCGAAAAACTCGACCGTATTATATTGCAAATGGCCAAACATTGATTTCGAAGTTGAACACGAATTCTCATGTGGTCCACTATGAGTAATTGTGACACCCATCTTGCTGAAACTTTCTCATATGCAAAATTTCATGAAAAATATTGTACACAAGTTCAATTGAGATCCCTATAACATGAACTATCTCGTTCACTTTCAATTGTCGATCAGCCATCAGCATTTGTTCAACGATTTTCTTAGTAGTGACGATTTGTAAGCATACAGGTCGTTCACCATCATCAGTTCTCACATGGCCAGTTTAAAAGAATTAAACCAGTTGCAAACCATTCTATATAATAGAGCAGATTCTTCAAAATACTTTTGTTACTTATTTTGTCTTTATCGCCGTCTTTCCTCGTAAAAAATAATGTTTAAATAAAACACGAAATTCGCCTTTTTTCATATTTATGAAATAAAACACACTTGATTGATCTCTATTACTGTCAAATATATATTGTTTGACGTATTGGCATCAAATTTGGGAGTTAAACTTCTAATAGATTGTTGTATATGAAAATGTTTTCATTTTACCGATATCAACGCCATCTAGCGAAAAGGAACGCTTCCGTTAAATAGCCCTCGTAAACGTGTTGATTTTGGCTACTTTCACGCTTAAAATGCTTAAACTTTCAATAGAACTACTATGTCAAATTTAGGTAAACACAAAATCTCCTAAATAGATTAATATGATAACTATACAATAATGAGTATAATTCTAAAGTAGTTGCACACCGATCTAAACAATCTTGGATCCCTAACTCAGGCAATGCCGTATAATTATGCTATTTAGGTTTCTAGTCAGGAATTAATAAAATCATGTATGTATATGTATATATATATATATATATATATATATATATATATA
>JAHWXV010787117.1:0-12263 GCA_024586415.1 Phrixothrix hirtus
TATATAAACACAAAAAATCCTTTATACTGCTTATATTCATATCGCAAATTAATAACATAACCATAGAATACGTATCTAATATTGACCTGTAATTTTCTTACGTCGGTTCAGTTCAACTACTATTATAGTACTAACGCGCAGATCAATATTTGTCATTACTAAAAAAAATTTATTGTTACTTAACGATGATAAGTGATGCCTCCATTTTTATATATAGACTTAGTACCTTTATTTATACAGCCTATCACAATTTTCTAAATTAAATTGCAATATAAAGCCGTGAAATAACGAAAACAAGAACAATGTTGACACGACCGCTACTTAAATCGCACTGACGTTCGATTCTGCAGTAGACAGCAGTTAGGCTTCAGTTTTACCCTAATACATTGGTTCTACTTGTTTAAATGTTCTGTAGGAACATTACTTTAACAGTAGACACATATTAATATGCCCAACAAAAACGCTTATAAACTATGTGTCTAAATCGCAGTTTTCGAAATATTTACAATTAAAATTTTCAACCTGCCCCTGCTTTTTAATTTGGGCTACTGTATTGAACAAGAAATGGCTGGTGGACTATACAACTTTAGCCACTAACCGAATTCGAACGAACGCATCGATTTCAGAGCACCATTTATGAATAATCATCGGTCGATTATAATTATAAATACCCGATACCTTAATAACCGTTTAAATTAAAAAGTTTTATTTGCTTCCTTAAAATTGCTAGTGGTCTGTTAACTCTACAAGTTTGTAATTCCTTTAAAATAAAAACAAGGTTAGATACGATTTTTAATATGTATACATTTAAAAGCATTTTTTAACACGTTACATTTCAAATAAATTGTTGTTATGAACTAAATTTAATGCAAATTTATATTTTTTTGCCAAAAGATTAAAAATAAATTAGGCTTGAAAGGGAAAATTTTCACTTTTACAAAATCGCTTTAACACGGCGTTTAATTGTTTTTGATAAATATCTTCATATTATTAATATTTGCACTCGCTTATCTTATGTGTAATTGAAATTTTGTGAAAATAGTTAAAAATCTAAACAATAAATGAATTTCATTAAGATTTTATGTAATTTACATTTAATAAAAACTATTTCCATAAAAATTAATGTAAATACAACTTATGCCAACTTAAGATGTTTATCAAATAAGTTTATAATAATTAATACGTAAATAATTATAATTAATAAGCAATAGTGTTTTACCACATATAAGCAAACCTAGATGATTTAAAGAAATACGTTCGACTATTTTTTATTAAAACAGCTGGGTGACCTTAACTTTAAAAAGTACTCTAAGATCCCGTTCAGACGGTACGTATTCAGAACAGTTTACGAAACAACACTTTATCCGAATAAAGATAGAAACACACATCACCGGGACGTGCCCGGACCGCTGTTAAGTCAAAATATAAAATAATTGAAGGAAATCAGATATTATTTTTAAATGAAGTTTATGAAGTTTATAATATATTTTATTTAAATTTTATAAATCAGTATGGTTATTAATACTGTTAAAACACGCTTTCATCTGTGACCGTCCTCCGGTCCGGGCACGGCCCGGTAATGTGTGTTTCTACCTTAAGACGGTGGTTCATAGATTTAAATTAACTTGTTCACACTTTATGTATCGTATATAAAATCGTATACATTGATTTTGTCATTCGAATTTGCCACTGCCGTCCGAACACATAGATTCGGAAAAATATTCGATCCGTACGACAATGGCGCATTAATATAAACAACGTTCAGAGGATGCGAATTTTATTCAGTGTGTCGAGTGCTGCAAAATCACAACGTTCAGCAGTAATTGAATGCTTTTCAACAAAGTAGGTGCTCTTTCCCTATAGTTTTTTTTTATAATTCTATTTAATAAATCAACAAATGAAGTAATGGAGATTCTATAGTAATTAAAAAACTTTGTTAAATCATTTCTTAATTGACAAATGAGGGTTTGAAAGGCCCCTAAAGTGAATCTCATAGCTTTTCTTTTTTCTCTTTCGTTTATGTCTATAAAAGTACCAATACATTACAAGTATAACATTGTCATCGATTACTCACAATAGTCAATAATAGCACAAAAAATATTTGATATTCAAAACAAATTCGAATTTGGAAATTTTTCCGTATACGGAAATAGAGGTGTGAACGCTAGCGTTCGTATCTTACGTATTCGATTAATATTTCGATTCGATAAATATACGTACCGTCCAAACGAGCTCTTATAGCCTGTTCAGACGGTACGTATTCGGACCAATTTACGAAACGACACGTTATACGAATAAGGCAGTGGCCCATAGATTTAAATTGACTTGTTCACACATTATTTATTCGAATACGATTAATTTTGTTGTTCGATTCAATAAATGTACGTACCATCTAAATTGGCTCTAATAGTAAAAGTAACATGGCACTGTGTCAACAAAAATAGCCACATTTATGTTTTTAAGTACGTTTCATGGTAAAGAATATTACATTACATTATCCATGATAGATTTTTATGCGAAAATTTACGAAAACTTTTTTTACGTTAGATTAAAAATTCCAACAGATTTATGTTCACAAAGGGCTTGAGTACACGTGAGTTAAATAATGCTTTTTGTATCGCGGATATCCTGTATTGCGTTATATTAGTAAAATTACTATAAACTAATATCCAAGGATGATTATATTCATATACTTGTATCCTGGGAAATTATTAGGATGTTAAAACAAAATGCCAAAGTTTGATACTTACACGGTGAAGATATTATCAACCATTCGGGCACGGTATCGTGAACTATACGACCGGTACCGTATAACCCTTCTTTTTTATAAATGGCTGAAACAACGTCAAAAAGAAAAAGGGAAAGTTGGGATCTATTTCGTATAAAGGCTGCTATAGAAGCTATAAATTCTGTTAGAAAAATAAAAGACGTTGCCAAAACCTTTAACCTTTATGCTCCCAGTCATCTCGTATGGGTCGACATGCAAAGTTCTCAAAAGATGGAAAAAGGAATTATGTGATCATATTATACAATTATAGCTAAAGCATTTTATGGAACTACCAACAATAACTACGTAAACTGGTGTATGAATTTTCTAGAGCAAAGAACTAAAATATATATTTTCAGTAGACAAAGGAATAGCAGGGAACTGCTTTCCTGCATTTCTTCTTAAAAAGAAATCCGGTCATCCCTTTGAGGGCACCGGAACCAATAAGCATGAACAGAGTATTGTGTTTCAACAAAACAGAAATTAACATTTTCTACACCAACTTCGAAAAAATAATAGAAAAGTATAAATTTCAGCCAATCGCGCATTTAACCATCAAAAAACTCGGTAAAATGTATGTACTAACAGGACTTACACAGGTTGGAAAGTTAACTATCGGCGAACATGGTTAAAATATAACAGTGATTTGTGTAATTAGTACATCATGGCTTTATATATCCACACCAATGAATGAAAGCGAACTTAAAAACTGGTGGTCCAATCGAAGCCGAATATGACTGTATAAAATGAGAGTGGAGTAATGTAGAACTGTTTGTTAAACAGCTCAAGCACTTTGTACAACATATTAGTGCAACTCCTCAAAATCCTACACTACTGATGCTTGACAATCATGGCAGCCATTCTTCACTAAAAGCATTTAAATTTTGTCGAAAGAACGGGATACATATGTTATCGTTAGTTCCGCATGCATCCCATCGGAGGCAACTCTTCAACATCACTAAAATTAGCGATCTTTATATGAAAAACCACCCATTTGAAAAAATCAATCACTATGTTTTGGCATTTATCTTCGATAGACCATATTCTATAAAAAAAAAAGCGGTAAAAGGTTTCTAAGTCGCTGGTATTTGCCCTATTAACGCTATAAAACTTTACCATTCTTTATAAATAATAAAGCAGCAGCAAAATACCCTCTATGAATTAAATACAACATGTAATTAATAATTAAAATTACAAGGGCGCTAAGAAACGACTTTTCCAAATTTTAATCAGCACGCCATTTAATAAAAGCACACTCAGAAGAAATATATGAAATGAGGGACTTAAAAGAAAAAGGGATAAAAGAAAACAAATTCAAAGCAAAAACTTCGTTAAGAGAAAATAATATAACAGACAAGTTAAATTTAGTGAAAGCGATGAAATCGTTGCTTTGGCTAGCTACTTTATGCGTATGACGACCACGACGACATGTACAAAGAAAATTATTTCCATGACAATTTAATTAATGCAACCAATGAAATTTGTGCTACATGTAGGGAACTGGATCGAATGTACAACTATGATTCCGTTGTTCTAATTGGACACACAAGGAATGTAGCGGAAAAGGGACCGCTGAAAATTTCATTTGTGCTTTTTATTTTTACAAGTTTTATTAACATTTTATATTTTTATAATAATCTTTTATTTTTTTGAGATCTGTTAATTTTGTATATCATTTTAAATTTAAATTTTTGTTATTTTGATAATAAATATTTCAAAAATTAAGGAATAACTATTATTAATACTTGATCGCATTTTATTATATAAATTTGCAGGAGCGCAGAAATATCCAACTAATCGATAATGTCAAGTTTTGTGTGGATTACATTTTTATGCATATATGCCTATTCCTTCATGTCGTCATTAAAATTTGTTATTACAGTTTGATAGTTAAATAAAGCACCTTTTGAATGATATGGTTTCAAATATTTTAGACTGCTCCAGTACTATTTAATAATAATTATACTTTAAGGGCTCACGATTATACAACTCTACCTTACGCAAAATATTATAATCTTTTACGATATGCCACCCACCAACCGCTTTATAGAAGACTAAGCAAATGGCAACTCATTCCCTGTATTATGCATTTACTTAAAACTTGTTTGTTACCTCTAACGAATTATTTGTCAGTTTTATGCTATATGCGCTCAAAAAGTTACAATCTTAAGTAATACCCTTCATCACCCGCATATCTAAGGTACAGCAAATATTGATTCTAGTTTGTTTTATAGATTCCCAAAGGTAATTATTTATCACCTTCATGCTATCTAGCACTCGAAAAATTAAAACTTGCTGAGATATGCCATCGACCACTCGCCTATAGAAGGATCAACAGATATTCATTGTTGTAGTATACCATGCACTAACTTAAAATTTGTTTAATTATTAGCTCTAACAACTTTCAAAAAATAATCTTCTTTTAAGTCACGTTCTTCAACACCTGCTTATATAAAAATCATCACATTCGCGCCCTCTATTATGTATAATTTAAAGCTTGTTAAATCGTTACGCTTAACGAATTATCTTCCATGTCCATACTAAATTGCGTTCAAAACAATTATAACTGTTTAATAATTTCTCTCCATCAACCGCCTATTTATTGATGCATTAGCAAAAATTCGTGTCGCCTATTTTGATTGAAAGCTTGTATAATTTTTAGCGCTACCGATTTATGTACCATCTGCACCCAAAAAACTACAATCTTTCAAGACGTGCTCTCCGCTATCAGCCTATTGAAGGCTCAGCAAATATTTATTTGTATAATTGTTTACTCTATTGAATACCTTGCCATCTATCGTCTATAGGCCACTTAAAAATTATAATCTGTAAAGATATGCTTCCAATACCTATTTATAAAAGAATCGGCTAATATTCATTCATGTCGCTTACCATGCATTGATTTAAGGGTTGCTGAACCTTTACCGCTAACAAATTATCTACCATCTACAGGTCATAATTAACATAAAAAGTACATTTTAAAACATGCCCCGCTTCCTGCCTTTGGAAATCGCGGTAAATATTTACGCTTGTTATTTATTATCGATTGATTTAAAACTTGTTCAATTTTTTACTCTGAACAACTATTTACTATCTGGAGAGTATATACCATTCTGAAAAATAATAACCATTAAAGGCATGGTATCCAACACCCACTTATCTATATAAAACTCCACACATATAGATTCGTGCCCTCAACGATGTACTCATTTAAAGTTTGTTCAATAGTTAGATCTAACAAACTTTCTACATCGATTTTCCATTCAAAACAATATCTTTTAAAACATGCCATCCACCATCCGCCCATTGAAGGCTCAGTAATTCCTCATTCATATGGTAGATCATGGATTGAGTTAAAGCTTATCAAATGGTTACATCTAAAGAATTATATACTATCTACATACGTTTTTTCACTAAAAATATTGTAACGAAACTAGTTAATTGTTTTAAAATATTTATTTATATTCACTAAAATTACAATTATTTATATACACTTAATTATTTAAATATTTATTTCACACACGAACAGCAAACATTTATATTTCTATTAATGTATATTTATATTTATACATATGTACATATGTCAGTAATGAGCAGTACATGATTCTAATAAAGACTAACTAAGGGAATGCAATTTACTGTTTATATAGAAAAGATAAATGGTAGAACGTGATGGATTAATTTAGAATAAGAAATTCGTCACAACAATAAATTACGATGCTATGACTCATTGCTAACCTAATTGAATTGACAGGCATCAATTACCGCAATGAGTCATCTAGGATTACATCATCTATTTTATTCTAAAGGGTGCTAGAAATTTCTAGAAACTTCCATTAGATCTTCCTTGTTTCAAATGTTCGTTACACTATTATCTTTTAAGACATGCCATTCATCACCCGCCTATTAAGGCTCGGCAACTACTCATTCATCTGATAGATCATGGATTGATTTAAAGCTTATTAAATGGATACATCTACATGCGATTCTTCACTCAAGAAATTATAACCTTTTAAGAAATGTTCTCCACCACCTGCCTATTAAAAATTCAACAAATACTCATTCACGTGATTTAAAGCTTAATTAAATGGTTACATCTTACGAATTATATTTCATTTATATCCGATTTCTAACTCCAGAAATGATAATTCTTTAAAGTGGCCTACGCCACCCAATTCAGCAAATACGCACTCATGTGGTCGAACATGGCTTAATCTAAAGCTTATTCAATTGTTACATCTAAAGAATTATATACCATTGGCATGGGATTTTTCAATAAAAAAATTATCTTTCAAGACATGCCCTCAACCGCCCGCCTATTGAAAGCTCGGCAAATACTTGTTCATGTGATCGGCCATGGTTTAATTTAAAGCTTATTAAATGGTTACATCTTACGAATATATATTAACTACATACGATTTTTCACTCAAGAAATTATAATATTTTAAAACATGCCCTCCACCACCCGCCTATTTAAAGCTCAGCCAATACTCATGTGCGATCGACCCTGGATTGATATAAATCTTGCTAAATAGTTACATCTAACGAATTAAATACTATCAACATGAGACTTATCACTCAAAAAATTATAGTATTTTACGACATACCCTCCACCAACCGCCTATTAAAGACTCAGCAAATACTTATACATGTGATCAACCATGGATTGGTTTAAAGCTTAATTAAATGGTTACATCTTACGAATTATATATCTCTTATATGCGATTTCTTACTCAAGAAATGATAAACTTTTAAGACATGACCTCCACCGCCCAATTCTGCAAATACGCACTCATGTGGTCGAAAATGGCTCCATTTAAAACTTATTAGTAGATTACATTTAACGAATATATACCATTTGCATGAGATTTTTCACTCGAATAATTGTCTTTTAAGACATATCCTCCACCACCCGCTGGTTGAAAACTCAGAAAATACTCATTCTTGCAGTCGATCATTGATTGATTTAAAGCTTATTAAATAGTTACATGTAGCGAATTAAATACCATCAACATCAGATTTTTCACTCAATAAATTATCTTTTTAAACCTGACCTCCGCCACCCGCCTATTCAAGACTCAGCTAATTCTCTAACATGTGGTTGATCATTAATTAATTTAAAGCTTATTAAATGGTTAAATCTAACGAATTAATATCATCTGCATGCGAGTTTTCACTCAAAAAGTTATAATCTTTCAAGGCATGCCCTCCACCACCCACCATTTGAAGGCTCAGCAAATACTCATTGATGTGATCGACCATGGATGATTTTAAACTTAATTAAATGGTTACATCTTACGAATTATATATCTCCTATATGCGATTTCTTACTCAAGAAATGATAATCTTTTAAGACGTGGCCTTCACCACCCAATTCGGCAAATACGCACTCATGTGGTTAAACGCCTTAATTTAGAGCTTGTTATATGGTTACATCTAACGTATTATATACTATTTGCATGCGATTTTTCACTCAAATAACTATCTGTTAAGATGTGCCCTCCACCACCGGCTGGTTGGAAACTCAACAAATACTCATTCATGCAGTCGATCATGAATTGATTTAAAGCTTATTAAATGGTTACATTTTACGAATATATATCAACTACATACGATTTTTCACTCATCAAATTATAATCTTTTAAAACGTGCCCTCCATCGCCCGCCTATTCAAAACTCAACTAATACTCCTTCATGTCGTCGATCATTAATTGATTTAAAGTTTAATAAATGCATATATCTAACGACTTATATATCATCTGTATGCTATTTTTCACTCAAAAAGTTATAATTTTTAAGACGTGCCCCCACTACCCGCCTATTGAAGCCTCAGCAAATATTTATTCATGTGATCGGCCATGGTTTGATTTAAAGCTTATTAAATGGTTATATCTTACAAATATATATATCAACTACATACGATTTTTTACTCAAGAAATGATAATCTTTTAAAACATGGCCTCCATCGCCCAATTCAGCAAATACGCACTCATGTAGTCGATTATGGCTTAATTTAAAGCTTATTAATAGCTTACATCTAACTAATTATATACCATTTGTATGCGATTTTTCACTCAAATAATTATCTTTTAAGACATGTTCACCAACCGCTGGTTGAAAACTCAGCAAATACTCATTCATGCAGTCGATCATGGATTGATTTAAAGCTTATTAAGTAGTTACATATAGCGAATTAAATGACATAAACAAGAGATTTTTCACTCAATAAATTATCTTTTTAAACCTACCCTCCACCACCCGCCTATTCGAGACTCAGCTAATTCTCTATCATGTGGTTGATCATTAATTAATTTAAAGCTTATTAAATGGTCAGATCTAACGAATTATATATCATCTGCATACGATTTTACACTCAAAAAGTTATAATATTTTAAGACGTTCCCTCCACCACCCGCCATTTGAAGGTTCAGCAAATACTCATTCATGTGATCGACATGGATTGATTTAAAGCTTAATTAAATGGTTACATCTTACGAATTATATATCATCTGCATGGGATTTTTCACTCAAAAAAATATCTTTCAAGGTATGCCCTCAACCAGCCGCCTATTGAAGGGTCTGCAAATACGTCTATCGAATTATTTATCAGCGATATCGCATATAGTGGACAAAACATTAAACCATCTAAGGCATACCCCACACCATTTGCTTATAGAAAACTTAACACGTATTCATTCATCTTCTCTATCATGCAGATACTTGAAACTTGAAATTATAAAATTTTAAGACATGCTGAAATCTTAAATAGTAACCGAGAAAAACTGTGAATCATTGGTGAACTAGCTTCCGAAGACACTCCACCACTCGCTTATTTAAGACTTATCATATTCCTATTCATATCATCTTCCATTTATTTCTAGCTTATTAAATTGTTTCTTCCTAAGAAGGTACTCTAAAATTGTTTCTACTAAAAGATAAATTACTTTTCACTTTTCTTTTAAAAAATATTTTCTTCATTAGGAGATATTCTTTATTATTTGTCTATTTACGACGCAACACATTCACCAATTCAAGCTACTATGCATAAAAATGAGCGAGATGTCTTTGTACATGTTTATCATTAATAATAAGGTATTATAATCTGGGGCTGTAATATTAGACAATGTTATAGTCGATGTTCCAAACCAAGGACGACTAGGAATGCCTACGGTAATCCTCAGTGTATGGTTAGTCAAGCTAAAAGAGCTAGCTGTATTGTTTTGTCCAGTTCGGTAAGACCCTATAAACATCAAACTATACTTAAAGATGGGTCTTCTTTGATAAATAATTCGTTTAAATTATGCTATATAGATATGACTTTGTGTTTGAAGGAGACGTTATTACTTAACGAAGTTTTCAAGAGGCGCCACGCAAAGTAGAAGTTTTCCTGATGGAAAGTAAAGCCAGATGTGATTTGAGAGTCATTTATTTTTTATTTATTTTTGGTACGCATGTTTTTTTTTCAAAAGTATTATTTGTTATGGCAACGTAGGCATAGATGACCAAATACAATTTGGCATGTAAAAGTTTCGCTAAACAGTTTTTTGGCAATAATCTTATGAAACCAGGTTACACGTTGATCGGGTCAAATTATTTGTAATGCAAAACAGGGGCACGATTTATGGCCACTTTCAGTAATTTGTTCAAATAATAAGGTTCATTTTAATTATTCATTGGAAATTCGCGCCTGACTTGGATCTATCAAATATTGGTAGCGAGAAGAATGCTTATTATATAGTGTTAAAATGATTGTTAAAGTGGCCGCATGTGTTCATTGTCGAAAATCATTAGGTGTATATAAAAATATCACTTTTTGCCTTACTTACTAAATTGTGTTTGAAACCTAATCTTTACACCAAATGACCATAAGTGAGAAACAAATGGCCAAAAGTGGCGATTCTGTTAATTGTTTCCATAAATATTGTATTTAAAGATTCGCATTTCTGGGTAGTTATATTTATTTCAAAATAGGACACCTAAATGTATATAAATTGAATTCGAAGAACTTTATTGAAAATTTCATTAATTAATAGCAACGATCGAACTTTAATGGTTTCCTTATGATGGCACTAAATGGCGCCTCTGCTCGTATTATACTTAAAATTTATATATAAATAAGTTAATGATTAACAATAATTTTTTCCGCTTATATAGAGCATGCTGAGAATTAATTAATTATATTAGGAAAATATAATTCTCAAATTCAAAATATTTTGTATAGTATATAATTACTGCAGATCTCATAAATTACAATTAATATCGTGTTAATTATGTCGATATTTTCTTTATGGCTTAGGTGTGTTTTAGCAAAAAAGTAATTATAACTTTGGTAACACACCGCATGATTCTAATTTAAAATTCAATAAATTGAGATGAATATGTAGGTTATTTAAATGTTTGACTGTTTTTCTTTTAAGGCAAAGTAAAATTACATTTCAACGTAATTTCCAATTACCCTTTTCCTTTCTAAGATAGCATTTTATTTTAATGTGCTCGTTCATTTCCTTTTGTAAATTACTTTCAGCTAATTTCTTGCCTGCAAAATAAGTGTAATCACGCCGAACACTCGAGTGTAATTTCCTACCTTTTACTTTATCATAGATTTCTGAGAAACCCAGATTTGATTATCGATATTTTAGTTTCCATGCCTAGTTAAGTAGTAAAAATACTTTTTAATATCAAGAATTTAAACGATTTTGAATTTCGTTTTCAATATTTGTAATATAAAATTTTAATGACATGTTTAAGTCAAATAGATTAATTTTGTATTTAAAATCCGAAACATGGTTATTTGTTCCCATGATACAGAGAGTAAATTAAATAAGATGTTGTTTAAGCATGCAAAACTTAGAATTTTTATGCTATACAGGTACTAAAAACTTATCCCTAGAGGATACACTTGCATGCATAAGGTAATCACTAGCAATGTAAAATCTTTCTTCTCTGATCGGCAGTAAAAGTCTGCTCTTGCTAACTGTCTACAAGCCATCAAAGTGTCACTTTTACTGTCTAAACAGAAAAATAATTTTGCTGACGGTAAATTTACATGTCCGCCTGAAAAACACTAGACTTAACATTAATAAAATCATCTTATTAAATTACAATTTTTACCTTGAATAATGTCCTTTAAATATTTTAAAAATTAAAATCAATGGCATCTTTATTTTAGATTTAATTAAATATACTTAAACAACTTTAAATAATTTATATATTTTAAATGGATATGTATGCGGTCATACAGTACCACCAAGCTTAAAAAAGTCACGGAAAATATGCGAACTAAAAATAATAACAAACGGCAGCAACCAATCATATCGCTGTATTTAAAAATGTACATTCTGCGTCAAATCTCATTTTAATACCGTTTAGCATTTTGTGCGTGTACTAAAACTGTCCTATTTTATATTTTTTCTTGCATTTTACGATCTATTTAAACCAAATAGTCTGTTTCAAGACGCCAGTTTACCGTCGATAAATCGATTTTGGTAAGTAAATT
>JAHWXV010787281.1:0-10627 GCA_024586415.1 Phrixothrix hirtus
GTCTTAGGTCTGTTAAATACTATTTAATATGTTAACAGGTTTTAGGTGTCAGATGTCAGATCTATTAGAAGCTATTTAATACACTATCAATGTTAGGTCTCAGGTTATATTTTATCTTTAGTAAATCATGATAGATGTCAGGTCTATTAGATGCTATTCAATATGCTATCAGGTGTCAGGTGTTAGGTCTGTTAAATATTATTTAATATGTTAACAGGTGTTAGGTGTCAGGTGTCAGGATATATTCTATATTTATTAGATTATGATGGGTGCCAGGTCTATTAGATGCTATTGAATGTGTTAATAGGTGTTGGGTGTCAGGTGTCAGGTTTATTAGATGCTATTTAATATATTAACAGATATCAGGTGTCAGGTCTATTAGATGCTATTTAGTATGCCAAAAGATGTCAGGTGTCAGGTTTATTAGATGCTATTTAATATACTGACAAATGTCAGGTGTCAGGACTGTTAGAAGCTATGTAATATACTAATAAATGTCAGGTGTCGGGTCTATTAAATGCTATTTAATATGCCAAAATATGTCAGGTGTCAGGTCTCTTAGATGTTATTTAATATGCCAAAAGATGTGTGTCAGGTCAATTAGATGCTATTTAATATACCAACAGATATCAGATTTCAGGTCTATTAGATGCTATTTAATATGCTAGAATATGTCAGGTATAAGTTCTATTAGATGTTATTTAATATGCCAAAAGATGTCAGGTGTCAAGTTTATTAGATGTTATTTAATATACTGACATATGCCAGGTGTCAGGTATATTAGATGCTATTTAATATACTAATAGATGTCAGGCGGCAGGTCTATTAGATGCTATTTAATATGCCAAAAGATGTTAGGTGTCAAGTCTCTTAGATGTTATTTAATATGCCAAAAGATGTGTGTCAGGTCTATCAGGTGCTATTTAATATGCTAACAGATGTCAGGTATCAGGTCTATTAGATGATATTTAATATACTAATAATTGTCAGGTGTCAGGTGTATTAGATGCTATTCAATATACTATCAGATGTTAGGTGATTCTTTGCAAGATCTATTAGATCATTTAATGTACTTCAGCCGCAGATCTCGACCGTAGATCTCAACCACAGATCACGACCGCAGATCGCGATCACAGATCCCGACTGCAGTTCTTTTATTGTGTTGAATTTGTTATTATGAGATCGAGATCCGTCAGAAATATGATTATACGTATAAATTGTAAATATTTAATGTTATTCTTACCTATGCAAGACATTTACGTATGTATATTGTAGTAAGTCCTTAGTTATTTCTAAATAAATGACAAAATTCAGAAAATGTTTTTTATATTATGCAACTTAACAGTTAAAATTGCTAAAGAAATTAATTATGATACATTGTTTGCCTAATTAGCGTTAAATTTACCAAGTATAATCTCATATAAATGATAATAAAGCGATCAGATATGTAATGTATCTGATTACGTATGCGCAAACGATATATGTGCACATCGTGCATCTCCAGTGCGATTTTTCGGCTGCGACTGTGTGACATCCTATATACGTACCTCTTTTGTATAACTACGCCGCGAATTAAAAGTGGTTTCTATTAAAGTGTTCGGGGGTGTGGTTTAAAATTAGGTGCCTCAAATATCCTAGTTTATTAGTATTCCTGCATGTGACCTAGGGTTTCTTTGGTACATTGAAATATCTAACTTGAAATTGAGAGTTCCTTTACGAAGGGCTGAAAATTACATATGTAGATATATCGGTAATCCGAGCTTGCAAACCTCGTGGTTATATTGATGACTGTGATTTTTTCTGTTAGTTATATTTAAAATTTCCCTCTAAATCTATTGATATACTTCACATATGAAAAATTCCCTAGAAGTTGTCTTATATAGCAGGTTGGTTACTTTTGGTTAAACCTATAGCAAATATGAATCATATTTCCCGCCAACAAACTAGCAGAAAAAATGGAAATTAGTTTTGACACAATGCTTCCCCTGCTATAATGGTAAAATTGGATGGGGTAAAAGTTTGATATCACGCATGTTATTTTCTCTATACCACCTTGAGTGGTGGTGGTGGAGCTCGTACTCGCTAATATTAACTACTCACGATAATTTGTTTTAAACGTCCATGGACCCTGCTTTCTATATTTTGCGCAAGCTGTAACTAGATATAATTTTTTATTAAAGCGAACTAAAACACTATTTGTTTCTATGCAAAGCCAACTTTAACTTAGAAGCTCGATCTGTCAAAATTCATGAAAATGACACGAAATCTCAAAGTTGTGTCCAGATTTTATTGTTCGTAAGTATACTAATGAAATGTTTACTATTTACATTTATGTGTATAATATGTTGCTTACACATAATTTCCATTAGATGCTTAAGTATTTGATTAAACGAATTCTTAATATGTGACAGATACTTCTTGTTGTCAATAACTTGTTTATCTTAAAATAAACAATTCAGTGCAACTAAAGTGTTATATAGTAATCTGATAAAATTAGTTTTGACATAATGCTTCCTCTGTTAAAATGTTAAAAGTGGAGGGGGTAGAAGTTTGATATCACCCATGTTATTTTCCCTATACCATCTTGAGTGGTGGTGGTGGAGCTCGTACCCGCTAATACGAACTACTATCGTGCCCTCTTTTTATTGACCGCAAGTGCGGTCTGAAGCAATGTCGAGGCTTAAAACACATAACTTGTTAACTATGTGACAGTGAAAACATGCACACACGATATACAAATAAGCAGGAAACAATTTTTAGGACCATTGGGGGTTATATTACGGTTAACGTAACATTTTTAACTTCGCCCTGAAGGATGTTCTTACAAAAGTGGACGAAACATTAATGTTTAAGATTTAAAAATCGGATTGCTTTACTTGATATAAAATGAGCACTCATATTTAGCATAAATTAATTATCAGCAGAGTATTTTCCGATATTAAGTTATGAACTTAATTTGATTAGTTTTCTCGGTTCGCGATTGAAATTGTTACGTCATTGTACAATGACATGAGATATCGTTTTTAATTTATCTGCGTTCTTTGAAGGCGAACATGATAGACGTACATCCTTAGGGATTTGCTCAAGCTTTTTAAATGAGAAGATTAAAAATAGAGTAACCATGCAAAATCCGGATAATAAAAAATTTAATTTAACTAACTTAAAAGAAAATTTTATCATATTACCGGAACCAGTGGAACGGCAAATCAACAACATTCTTTAGATAAGTCCCCAACTTTTAGAAGTTTCGGTAATTCCAGTTATATTAAGTATCGGAAAAACTAATGACGTCGTTCATGTCATATTAAAACAACTTCTGATATTAACAGGAAAAGTTTATCTAACCTAATTAAAAGAAAATACAGTCTGATCATAGGGCTGTTCGGCTTATATATTTCGAAACAATACTCAATCTGGATTGACCATTTTGTATAAATTACAATCTGAAATCTTAATGTTGTTTATGTCCATATTCAGTTTGTCTATCCGTTTATCCAATATATTACAAACGCGTTACTAAAGAAATAGTGGCACCAATTGCTTTTAAGAGAGCATAAATTGGTGAATAAATACATTTTGAAACTTTACACCTTGGAATCCTTAAATTAAAATATACATTTGAATATAAATTCTAGCGCGCTGATTTAGTTACAAGCCTTAATAGGGAAATTCCGAATTTAGTAAAACGGAGTCTCTAATCAAGACGGCAAAAATAGAACAGAGGTAAACGAAAATTAATTAAGAAACTTTCGCAATAAACTCGCAACAATTTAATCTAGAAACACCGGCCTTGATTGACAATTCAAAAATTAAAATATATCACCTTGAAGCGATATTAAGAGTTGCTCATATAATTTTGAATATTTACAAAAAGTTAACAAAACAATTTATGGCTAAAATAAATAAATAATTTCAAGATCCTTGATGTGTAGTTAAACCAAGGTAATAAAATTTCTGGCGCAACGAGCGTGAGGCTAAAAGCAACATTCAAATTAATAGTCGTATATAATTAAAAACTTCTTCGTTACGTTGTCAGTCCTACCAAGTTGCTAAGATATTAAATAAATAACAGCAAAAACTTCATTGTGAAATGCTTCCACTTTTGGTACATTTACCGTCCGCGACAATTTGACACCTTGGCTGCCCATTTGTCAGTTTTGACAGTTTACAATTACCGACAACTGTCAACCCGAAAATTGTTCTTACCTATCAAATTTAATTTTGATCTCAATTATGAAAGGTCAAAAACAGTTAACTTAAACATTTTTCAATTGTCAATAATATGTAAAGCAAGTACCTGTCAAATTATTAATTTTTCTGACAAAGTTTCGCTTTAACAACTTTAACAACTTTGAAAATATTGGTTTGCATTGGAAACTGTATAATAGCGCCTTTTCCATATGATCTATCACATGTCAATAACATACCTGCCAAATTGTGAACCTTGACATCTTGTAATTTTAGCCGTTAGATGTTAAACGCTTCGCTTCTCTCAAGTACGTATTTTAGTTTCTTCTCATAGTATGACATAGAGTGTCAAAGTTAGTCTATTTGACAGCTGAGCTGTTTTTAACATTAAATTAGTAAAAGCAACTTAGAGGATCCGCCAACAAAGTATATGTCAAAGTTTGTTTAAACTTAATGTTATTCATACAAAACTTGGTACCTGTCAAAGTTACCAACTTCGACATTTCATGTCACCTAACTCTTATCTACAGCAATTTTGCGTACTCACTTGAAACGCACCGCTCTTCAGGATTTGTTAGCTGTTGAGGTTTTCAAGTTTGACAGGTTTCATTTAAATGCGACAGCCTGAATGTTACTTGTTGCAGCCTCACTTTGTAATATATAAAGCTTCTAAGTTTTATAGATTTGCAATCCTATCGACTATAAATGAGAAAGACCTACTTTGACATCTCATTTGTTTGCTAACATATTTGACAGGTTGCACTTCGAATATTTCAAGTTTGACAGGTTTCATTTAAATACAACAACCTGACTGTTCCTTTTTTGTCGCTTCGCTTTGTAATCTATAAAACTCCTAAATTTGACCCAATTGCAATTTTATCGACTGTAAATAAGAAAGACCTACTTTGACATCTCATTTGTTCTCTAACATATTTGACAGGATTCACTTCGAATAATAACACGCTTAAATGTCTTTGATAGTTAGTGAATTCTTAAAAAATTTCCATTTTAGCTTAATCCAGGTTTTGTTAGGTATCAAACATTTTGAGTTTGACGGCTTTGTGAGTATCAATGAAATTTTGCATTACTAACCTACACGTTAAATCAGTTACAATATTTGCTTATAATTGGCAGCTCTCGACATCAGATTTTAGTGTTTGACACATATTTCAAGTTTCACAGGTTTCATTTAAATACGGCAGCCTGAATGTTACTTTTTGTCGCCTCACTTTGTGATTTATAGATTCTAAGTTTGACAGATTTGCGATTTTATCGACTGTAAATGAGGAAAGCCTACTTTGACATCTTATTTGTTCGCTAACATATTTGACAGGTTGAACTTCAAATAATAACACGCTTAAATACCTTTGATAGTTAGTTAATTTCTAATAAATTAAAATTTTACCTTAAGCTAGGTTTCGTTAGATATCAAACATTTTGAGTTTAACAATTTTGTAAGTAACAAAGAAATGTTTCATTACTAACCTACACGTCAAAACTGTCATTATATTTCCTAGCGATTGACAGCTCTGCTCAACAGATTTTAATGTTTGACAAATATCTCAAGTTTGACGGGTTTCATTTAAATACGACAGCCTGAACGTTACTTTTTGTAGCCTCGCTTTGTAATATATAAAGCTTCTAAGTTTGACAGATTTGTAATTTTATCGACTGTAAATGAGAAAAACCTAATTTGACATCTCATTTGTTCGCTGAAATATTTGACAGGTTGCACTTCGAATAGTGACACGCTTAAATACCTTTGATAGTTAGTTAATCCTTAATAAATTTCCATTTTAGCTTAAGTCAAGTTTTGTTAGGTATCAGACATTTTGGTTTGACAGTTTTGTGAGTATCAAAGAAATTTTTCATTACTAACCTCACGTCAAAGCTGTTATAATATTTGTTTGAAACTGGCAGCTTTCTACAACAGATTTTAGCGTTTGACAGATTTCATTTAAATACGATAGCCTGAATGTTGGCCTTTGTGCCCCCACCTTGTGATATATAAAATTTCAAAGTTTGACAGATTTGTAATTTTATCGACTGTAAATGAGAAAGACCTGCTTTGACATCTCATTTGTTCGTTAACATATTTGACAGGTTGTAATTCGAATAGTTCGTTAATTCGTAATGAATTTCCATTTTAGCTTAAGCCAGGTTTTGTTAGTTATCAAACATTTTGGGATTGATAGTTTTGTGAGTATCAAAAAAATTTTTATTACTAATCTACACATCAAAGCTGTTATAACATTTGCTTGAAATTGGCAGCTCTCCGCCACGATTTTAGTGTTTGACACATATTTCAAGTTTGACAGGTTTCATATAAATATGACAGACTGAATGTTACTTTCTATAGCTTCACTTTGTGACATATAAAGCTACTAAATTTGACAGAGTTGCAATTCTACTGACTGTAAATGAAAAAGACCTACTTCGACATCTCTTTCGTTCGTTAACATATTTGACAGGTTGCACTTCGAATAATAACACGCTTAAATACCTTTGATAGTTCGTTAATTCGCAATAAATTTCCATTTTAGCTTAAGCCAGATTTTGTTAGTTATCAAACATTTTGAGTTTGACAGTTTTGTGAGTATCAAAGAAATATTTCATTATTAACCTACACATCAAAACTGTCATAATATTTGCTTGAAATTATCAGCTCACCACAACAGATTTTAGTGTTTGATATATACTTCAAGTTTAACAGGTTTCATATAAATATGACAGCCTGAATGTTACTTTCTGTAGCCTCAGTTTGTGACATATAAAGCTACTAAATTTGACAGAGTTGCAATTCTACCGAGTGTAAATGAAAAAGACCTAGTTCGACATCTCTTTCATTCGTTAACATATTTGACAGGTTGCCCTTCGAATAATAATACGCTTAAATACCTTTGATAGTTAGTTAATTCCTAATAAATTTACATTTTAGCTTAAGCCAGGTTTTGTTACGTATCAAAAATTTTGAGTTTGACAGTTTTGTGAGTATCAAAGAAATTTTTCATTACTAACCTACACATACCTACACAATATTTGCTTGAAATTGACAGCTCTTCAAACAGATTTTAATGTTTGACAAATATTTCAAGTTTGACAGGTTTTACTAAAATATGATTGTTTGTTGGCTGTGAAAGTTTGTAATATTAAACTTACATTACTAACGCTATTAGAATAGACTTCTGTCAAACTAATGCACTTTAATTTAGGCTTCCCTTTCTAAACGAGCTGCCAAACGTTGGCGCATATATCTGACAGAAAACGTTTAGGCTGTTATCGTAACTGTAGCACCAATTACTAAAGAGCTGTTATTTTATTTAAAGTCCAGGAACGCATTCAAATGAAGCTGTTATCTGTCAAACACTGAATTAGATTATACTTATTTAAAATCAAAGTTATTGCATAAATTGATAGGCTTTGCCTAAGGTAAGTCGAAGTGTCGCAAAACAATTTACGTCTGATTAAAATATTGATAACAAAGAATTGAGAACTTACTTTTTGTCTAACTGTCAAATATGTCAGGTGCACGCCCTACTTCTACACTAAAGGCATCAAGTTAATATGTTTAATCTACACATTTTGACATAAGTATGAAAGTTGTCAAACCTGATTCGATACAAAATTAATAGATGTCAAATTTTTATATTTGGCACAACTTTGCTAAATATTCGGTAAAGAATATAAAAGTTTATTTATATACAATTTTGATACATTTTTCCAGAAATTCTACATACAAGACTGCAAAAGCGGGCGAGTTTTCATCCAGATTTGGGCACGTTGTGTCAAAAATTTTAATTTTATTTAAACAAGTTTAATTAAGCGAAACGCCTTTTGGTTGCTTGAAATCGGAAAGATTCGGTCACATAAACCATTCAGTTGTGATATTCTGTCAAACTTTTTGATTGTGTAAGTTTAATTTTAGAATTGGCTGTTATGTTACGTTGAGCAAAGTTTGAGAAAGGATAATGTTAAGAGGAAAGGAGATTCGCCCACATAACGTAAACACAAAAGAGTTGGAAAGTCACACGCCTAATTCAGGTATAGCAGAAATTGGGCAGTGGCGTGTAGATTTGGTTATCGACAGATAATAATATATATTAAGCAAAGCGAAGAAAGCCTAGTACTTAAGTTCAGTAAGCTAAATTGGGTGTTAGTCATTCGCAGCAGAAATCCAGCGGCACATACACAAACGGGAATGTATGCATTAGCGTAAATTTAGTACTGCTTCTATAAAAAGATGTTCCAAACAAAAATAGTTATTGAATATGCCTTTTGAGGTTAAGGCTAACGTAATAATTTACATACCTAAAGCGTACTGAACTAGTAACAACGCCTATATCTCGTAACATACTTTAATCTAAATGACTCAAATTCTGATGTGACACTACCACTTTTATGAATTAATGGGTACATCTCAAGTGAGAAAATTCAATATAAATTATTATATTGAAAGGTTGTTATGTATAAATTAAACTATACGGCCCAAAATTCCTAATTATCGACAGAAACTTATATAAATGCGAAGAAGAACGAGATAAACATATTTTGAATAGTTGCATTTTTAGAAAAATTTGTTTATCTATTTGCTTATCGAAATGGGCTCATTTCGAAACTCGTTTGAGTTTCATAATGGCCTTCTTTTTAGCACGGAATATATTTTTTTAAAATTTTAAAATTAACCTTGCTAAACATCGAAATCGAAAAGTAAATTGATAAAACTTTTATATTCAAATGTCAAAACGTCAATGTCACCAACTATTACTAAAATCTCTAAATGAATTATATGTCAAAAAAGTGCATTTTTTAGCAAATAAATAAAATAGTATAAAAAATTCGTTTCATAAGACATTTTATCACACTCGTTCATGAACATATCTTATGAAACCTGTTGTTTAATATACTATTTCGATCCCTGCCCGAGGGAAATTTTTCTAAAAATGCAAATACCGAACTCTCGGTAGCTTAGGTGGTAAAGTGGTTAGGATCTGTCAGAGGTCGCGGGTTCGATCCCCGCCCGAGGGAAATTTTTCTAAAAATACAACTATTCAAAATATAATTATCTCATGCTTCTTCACATGTACAGCTGAAGACTGAGTAAGAGAGTTTTCTTGAGAAAATGCATTGTTCAAATAACCCAAAACTCTGAGACAAAGGTTTTAATAATTATTCTTTTGATAGTACTAAATGTAAAGTGTACACTATAATTGTGTTGTTATTCTAGCGTAAAAATCATCTATTTAAACTTTTTCTTTATTTAAAATTAATATAAATAGAAAAACGTTGGTCGCAGCTATTATATTAGTACGAAATTTTAAGTTCTTTGTATTGCACATGCTATTAGATCGTATTATGAAAATTAATTTGATATAAACATAATTAAATACCTGAAAATAAAAGAAAAGTTCGACCCTGCTAAGTTCTTCTTGAAGCTAGAGTTGCAGTCAAGATCAGGTGGAAACGTTTTTGTTTCATTGTAGCAAACCTCCCATTCAGTTCTGAAGTTACATTGTTAAATTCTGGTACACATAATGGAAACTAATGTTATAAAATCCAAAATTAATGATTTTACAAATGAAAGGATACAAATATGCACCCGCTATTTAAAATACAGAGGCCTTAAACAATAAGTTTACCAAGGTAGCACTATATTAATATACTGTTTCGAAAATTTGCACGTGTTCGTGATACCTATTTAGCGGCATCAGAGAGAATTAATAGCGCCTTTACAAATTTCTAACTAAGATAAATTAACAAAACCACCTGGGCATCCATTAAATGAATTCATTAAAGAAACTATCCTAAACAGTAAGATTATATTTTAATCTGTAAATACACATAAAATTTATTTAAAAGTGGTTTCTTTTTAGGCGTTAACCAAGGTACAAATCAATTTATGTTACAAGTCCTGTTTGAGTTATGACGTTTCTCGTAATTCGGAATCAGTTTGATTAACTGTATAAAACTCATTAGAATCAAAGCCCTTGCTTATTCCTAATTAACAAATTCGGTCAACGAATTACCAGAATAAGCAATGACCATGATTTAATTAAAATAATCATTAAACACTTTGATACATTAAATATACAAATATAAAATCGAAAATATTTAATAATTCAAAGGAAGTGAACAAATTAAATAAAGTTTATTAAAGAATAACCCAAAATAATTGTAAATATTTGGATGCATAAAATAAAATATAAACAGATAAAAACATAGTGATCAATCTTCTGTTTGATAAGATCCACCTGTAAATTATTATGATGAATAAAATACAAATTTGGGATAGGTGGAGACATCTAGCGATAGAAATGCTATATAATATTTATTAAGTAGGAATTAAAATTATAGGACATTGTAGAACAAAGAAATTTTTAAGATGTTATTATAACTATAATTATTAGTTAAGGGAGGTCACAATATAACGCCCCCCCCCCCC
>JAHWXV010787293.1:0-13639 GCA_024586415.1 Phrixothrix hirtus
ACTAGGTGTGAATCTGACGGTATTGTTGGCTCTCCGAGTCTTGGCAAGTTAGTATAAACATCGTTACTTCAAAAGTGGCACATTTATAGAAAAATTTTCACAGGCTGGTGTATGGTCCTTGGTAGTGCAATGGCTAGCACGTTGGAGTATCTATCCAAAAATTCTGGGTTCAAATCCCGGCCAAGGAAAATTTTTCGATATTTGTGCCTTTTCCGATTTTGTAAATTTCTTTTATTCATATTAAGTGCTAGTTTGGTGGTGCTTTCTTTCTTTTAGGAAATTATTATGGGCTTTTATTGAAGTTTTGGGCACCTGCTGGGCGTTGTCCGCACGCAGTAATATCCAAATAATTTAGGATTTTCTCTTCAATAAAAATGTGGCCAATTCCTTTATATATCGTCATACCCAATTGAGGTTCTCAATCCTAAAAGTCAGATTGTAGAAGCATCAGCTGAGTACAGATAGTCCTTCACCTGTAAATGCTTTATGCTATCTTTACTCCTTCTTCGATTATCCTGATCTCGGCAAGAGGAAAATTAGCTGTACAGATCATATCAATTATTTAAGGTTGTGCGATCCCCACTAACCTACTTTTAACTGTGCCTAAGTAACGTAAATTCAATTGATAGAAGTACCGCCGTTTCGTTGGTATATTCATAAAATAAATAAATACAGACTTGCGATATTTACCGTAACAGTAAATCAGAATTAAGTTAGTATTACATTTACAATTGAAATTTTAAACACTTCTGTAATTAGTTGTATGATGGTTTCATTTACGTTTAATTATTAATTTTACAGGTAACAGTACTTAAACTGTCTTGGGTACCCATTTTTTTAGTTTATGTGTTCCTTAGACATTTCTTTTCTGTACATTTTGTTATGTCGTTAGCGGACACCTGAAGTTCATGCATGTAATAATCAGCTGATTTTCTCGTCAAAATTGGTAACGAGCTAGTTTCTCGCTAGCTAATGTTTTTTGTTTTAGCACCTAAGTTTCACCTGATTTCTTGTTCAATGATTGAATTTTTATATAAGTGTATAACGTGTGCGAATATGAATTAATATAAAGATATTTTGTGCTTCGAAGTTTTGTTTTCATTTTATCAAAATACCACCTAAAGTGGTATTCTAGACACAGAGCGCGCGTACAAAAGAAATCTAGTACTTTACAAATTTACTAAGGATACAGGTCTTAAATTATTTATTTCTGAGTTGATATTTCTTATTAAAAGAATTTAGAGTCAATTCACTAAATATAATGCAGGGTGGTTACAGTTATTTTATTTAAAGCACAGCACGATTTTGTTTTTTTGCCTAGTGAAGCATATAGTGAAGGGAATTTTTAGTCCGCTTCAGTTTATCAATTTTCATATACAGTGTGGCCACAAGTAAGTAAGCATCTTTAGATTAGGAACATTTCATTCAGTATTAATCCAGTTCTGCAGTACCGTTAGCGTATGTTTTCCGCTTAAGGTTGTGACGTGTTCCCATCATTCAAACTTAATTACGGTTGTGTTAATTAGCGTTTCTCATGTGATAATTAATTTTGTCGGAAGTTCAAGTCGTTAGCACGCCAAAAGTGCGGTTAATTTGACTCATCGCCAATGAAAAATACTATTTTCAGTTTAATTTGCTATAAACAATTACTGTAAATAAAAATACTGCATTAAAAATGTTCAAATGTTCATAATGCAAAAATTCAGATAAATTTAAATGTAAATTATAAAATATTCTTTTGCTAAAATTTAATAATATAAAAAGAAATTCGATGTGAATAGTTAGAAATTGTTTAAACAAATAAGATCTAATTTTCTTAAGAGTACCGCTATTAAGAATGTAGCATTCCAGGAATTTAAATCAAATGCAAGTCAAAGCCAGACAGACATATGGTAACAAATTTGTGGAATGACTGATAAAGGTTCAATTTTACACGTACTCAAAACGTAAACAAAATTGAACCTTATTTCATTAATTAATTAATAATTAAACACATTCGATTTAAAAACAACCTTTTATAAACAAATAAATGTATTCTGTTCGTTGTTAAGTAAGAAAATGCAAAAATAACTGAAAGATTTTAAATTCAAAATTTTAGAAATTTTAAAAATCCTGAAAAAAACAATTAAATTCAAAAACAGCTGAATGGATGATCGGATTAAGACGTGGATAGCATAAAAATTCGAGTTAGCGACAAATACAGCCTTTAGGCCTAGAAAAATATCAAACAACTCAAAATTTTAAGTTAGCTAATATTGCCGCCTCTCTCTCGTCAAAAACGTATAAAAGCGAACATTTCAAACCGAAGAATTCAGAGATAATTGTTCTACTGCTTTGAGTAGTTGAGTAGTCTTGGCCTGAGAAGACATAAACAATTTCATATTTTTGTTAAACGACGGCAATTTGCAAAAGATAATGTTGTATACACTTACCGCTTCGTAATTTCAATCAGGAACAAAAGATTCAATCCACTTGTTTGAAACAGTTTTACACTACACGCTATAAACGATGCCTAAGTGAATTCTTTGTTTAACACATCGATTTGCATGGCAGATCGATGGTATTTACTGAAAGCCTATATGACATTTTTTTTTAACTGTGTATGTACAAAAGCTTTCGCTTATATGACATATGTGGTATATACTTGCTTCGAAACAATCGCTCCGAACTAGTTTTCATGAAGCATAAACAAACACCCGCTTAACGCTAAAAATTATGAACAAACCGCTTACTAGGATACCGAATTTACTATCGTTATAATTAAACAAAAGCGAAGGTTAAATGTATCCGCGTTAAACTACAAATTGCCGACTAAAAGGTCATTTTCATAATCTAGTACCGCGTCACGCCTAGAGTACACTTGTTAGGTCACAAACCGGTCTGCATATCAGCTGTTTGCGAAACTAAATCATAATATTTGAAAAAAGGATAAAACGAACGTTCTTGCAAATAAATTTCTGTAAATAGTAGCTGTAAGAGAACCTGCCTGTATTATAATTCCTTTTACTTAGTTGTATAATAAACACAATTAATACATTTTGGTTAATTTAATACAAGGTATAATAATGAAAATAGAGCCTTAAGCTCGAAAGTAATTAGACCAGTACAGTCTTAAAATTAATAAAAGTACAGAACTGAGTAAGTTAATAAATAACAAAAACTTCAGCGATAAGCGCAACCAAACCTAAAACTTGCAAGTTTTAATTCAAATTGACCATTAAGAGTAGATTACAAGTAAATAAACTATCATTAAGTGCACATACTTCAAAAATATAACAAATTATTCTGAAGGTGCACTGAATTAAAATTCCTAAAACAAAAGCATACGGGATAAACTCAAAAAGTTGTTAAGGCCTAGTAACTAAGATAAAGACCTACGAGGTTGGATCAAAACGTGAAAACGGGCCAACTTGACTTTTCTGTTAATAAATTCTGTTCACAGTTAGCCAACGAATTAAATAAGTCGTATGAGATGATCCAAAGTACCCTCACTCATCTTCGCCTGAGTCCTACATTCCCGGCAAAAATATTAAGTGACAGCAAGTCGACACAAAAATTACACCCTATCAGACGTAACAAAAATGACGCTCGAATAATAAACCGGACTCAGGGTGCCGTCACAAGATAAAGTCCTTGATATTGTGACATACAGAGTGTTCTCCGAACACTGCCTACTCACACATTGTCTTGAAAACCGTGGCGCCCGTTTTTACCAATTTTAGACTTATTTTCACGACGGTGTTTAGCATCGCAGTATCGAAGAGCCACGGCTCGCTCCACTGCAGCTTTGCCGGCCGTGGTTAAACACTGGTGATTCTGCAACATTCGTTATTTTGATAACGTCTTGTGACAAATAAATGCGTTTCATAACCAGTAAAATAATGTTTTAATTTTGAAATATAAATATGGTCCTTCTCAGCGAATATAAGAAACCAGTGTCCATCGATACCGAAATCAATAAATAACAGTTCACACAGTTTCGACCAGGATCGTACCGCAACCATATTGGGAATCATCTTAAACAAAGCAGCAGGTATCACCTATTCTTTACTTATTTACACTTAATTATCTGCCAATCTTACCAAATAATCAATTTGTAACATTTATCTGCGTGCAAAATGGCTGACGAACAATTAAAGGTATTCATACATTCTCGTGGTTGAATAAAAGCTAGGGTTACACGATTGGGTAACTATTTAAATAGCTTTCCTAGCAAACTAAATTTTGATCAATTAAAAATACCTTTATCTATCATCAAAACTGCAATGCTAGCAATACGAAATCAAATTGAATTGTTATCGTCAGATAAACCCAAAATTGAACACGAATATGAACGAAAAATGGTCGAAAGTAATTATTACGGTTTACTAGGCAGCGCTGAGATATTTATATTCCATCAAACTACCCCAAAAATGGATATATCTTCAAATCCACCTATTTCAATTCTTGATCAATCATCAAACATTAGCACATTTTCTGGTGCATACGATGAATATCTTTTCTCTTCAACCACCCTCGAATCATTAATAAATCAATATCTGACGTTTCTAAATTTGATTATTTAAAAACGTCATTGACTGGCTATGCAAGGGTACTTCACTCATTGGATGCATCAGCGGACAATTATAAGTTAGCCTGGCAACTTTTAAGAGACCGTTATGAAAACAAGACGGCTATAATAAACAACCACGTAAAAAATTTTTTCGATTTAAATTCAATCAACGTAAATCGGCAATGGTTTTGCGTCAATTTATAGACACAATTACAAAAAATATACGCGCTCTTAAATCATTATAGGAATCCGTAGATAAATGGGATACTTTACTAAATTATTTAATTGCAAACAATTGAGGCTCTACAACAGAAAGGGAGTGGGAAGAAAAGCGAATCGCGAACGAAATGCACACATTCAACGAATTTCTAAATTTCTTAACTGTAAAATGTCAATTATTAGAAACTGTAAATAAAGCGGGCTCCCAAAATAAAAAAATGCATCTAACAAATTTAATGCAAAAGACTCACAAGTTTTCATTATAACAGCACAACCAAAACGTTCCTTCTGTAAAGAAAATCATTTCTTAAGTTATTGTAACTATTTTCTAAAATTAGCTCCTAAACAAAGACTCTATGAAGTTAAAAAACGCAACATTTGCACAAATTGTTTACGTGAAGGTCACTATTTTAAAGACTGAAGATCATCGCACTGCAGAGCTTACAATCTAAGTCGTCATACTTTGTTACACATTTCGCAAATGCAATTTACCGTAATGAGCAACCCATAAAAAATGTTGATGCGGAAACATCGCCGCCTTCAACAGCGATTACCATCAGTTGTACGAATCTCGAACAATCGCAAGTTTTATTACCTACCGTTCTATCACAAATAGCCGATAATAGCAGAAAATCGCAAACTATTCACGCTTTATTAGATTCATGCTCGCGATCTAGTTGTGTTTTACATGAACTTTTAAACAAAATAAATCTTAAAACAAAACCAGTTAATTTATCGATAATTGGAACAAGCCAATCCGTTGCCCAAATCAAATACAAAACTAGTATTTAGATTAGCTCACGTACAAATTTGTTCAAACAAAATGTCGATTGTTTGATTATATCAAAAATAACTGACGACCTCCCATGTACTCCTATAAGAGCCCCAAAAGTAGCGATCCCTGATTGCATTACATTAGCAGATCCAAAGTTTGGCGCAAATAGTAAAATTTATATGCTCCTCGGAGCGGGCGTGTTTTGGGAAACTCTTTGCCCTGAACAGATGCTTTTAAGAAAACAAAATACGTACTTTGGCTGGATCATTTCCAGCAACAACAAATATCACGATCGTAAGTTCAAAAACACAATTACTTGCTGCCCAAGCAATGCAAAATTACACAAAAGCGCTTCAAAGTTCTTGAAATAGACAATTACCAAGATGATAAAAAATTATTCAATTTTTTCGACAAAGAATTGTAATGCGAAGCTCATTTCTCGCAAACATGCAAACGTGAAATACACGGCCGATTTTCAATTCTTCTTCCTTTAAACGAAAGCAGTCAAGACAGTTAGCTTTGCAACGACTTTTTCAATGAAACTCCGATTCCAAAACTTCCGCAGACTACGCTTAATTTATGAATGAGTGTCTCTCATTAGCTCATTAGTCAATCATTGATGAAATCCTCTAAACTCCAAATCATTCATTTTATCGTCCTCATCATGCCGTTGTCAAGCAAAGTAGCAATACTACTAGGACACACGTTGTTTTTGACGGATCTGTTAAAACCACTACAGACATTTCACTGAATGACTGCGTCATGGTAGTTCCAATTATTCAATCAGATATTTTTGTGGTTTTAACTAGATTCAGAACTTTCCAATATACCTTGACTGGGGATATGGAAGAAATGTACCGCCAAGACATGGTACGCTATCCGTATAATCAGCTACAGCGAATTTTATGGCAAAAAAAGGACACTGATCCTGTAAGGTGCTATACGCTGGACAGTGACGTATGGCACTGCTTGAGCTCCCTTTCAAGCCATAAAATGCCCGAAACAGATTGCTATAAACAGTAAGGCGAAATATTCTACAGCATGTCAAAAAATTATAACTTGTTTTTATGTTGACGACTTTCTAGGTGGAGCTCATTCGGTAGATGGCACAATCACGTTGTACAGCGAACTCATTTTTTAAATCAGTCAAATTTCAATCTGCATAAATACATGTTAAACGATGCCGAAGTTCTCTCGTTTACAACTACTCAAAACTCAAATTCTATAATTGCCATCGCTCGGCACGAAGTAAAAACCTTCGATCTACAATGGAACTCTGTCAAAGATGAATTTCGATATTCATTTAAACCTTCCGTTACTCAAATCACTTTTACTAAAAGATATATAATATCAACCGTATCACAGTTGTTCAATCGTCTTGGCTTGATCAGTCCTATCATTGTTAAAGCAAAGGTTATGCTACAACAATTGTGGGAAATTCAATTTGACTGGGACGATCCTTTACCATTAAACCTGTTTAAGGCTTGGAAAGCATTTTACGAAGAGTTACCAACCATAGACAAAATTAAGGTCCCTCGTCACTTGCCATGTTTCAAGGTTTTACATTTAGAGTTACACGGCTATGCAGATGCGTCAGAGATAGCACACGGTGCTTGCTTCTATTTAAGAGCCACCGTAAGCCCAAACTACCACATAACTCGCTTGATAGCTGCCAAATCAAAGGTAGCTCCAATAAAATCAATTTAATTACCACGTTTTGAATTTTGCACTGTCATCGTATTAGCCAAATTAAACAATAAGGTTAAGGTTTCCATGAACTTGAATTTTAAAAATAAGTAACAATAAGTCTGATTCCACAATCATCCTGTCTTGGATACAAACTTCCCCACATTTACTAAAAACATTACTAAGTAATAGACTGGCAAATATACGAATCTGGACTCAAAACTTTCTTTAGAATCATGTAGCAAGAATATGTAACCCTGTAGATATTATAACACGAGGCATGTCACCAAAGCTATTGCTTTGGGATGGTCCAAAATGGCTTTCCGGTGATCAAGCTACCTGGCCCAAGTTATACAAAGGGGTAGCTTCAACTAACTAGCTCTCTGAAGTTCGCAAGTTGGTCACATTCCTTTCTGGTCGAAAGGAAAATTTCTTCCAAGAGCTAATCGTTAAATTTTCGTAATTTAAAGAATTGTAGCATTTCATTGCATATTGTCTGCGCTTCAAGTCAAATCGATCACGCGCAACAGCATTAAATGATGGTTCTCTGACTGTAGAACTTCAAATAGTCACAACTATTTGATAAAGCGTGCACGGGCTTATGATATCGACGCAGAGCTAACCAGTCTCAGCGAATCAAAACCATGGTCTACAAAGGGAAACATCTTATCTTTAATTCCCTTTATTGGTAAAGATGGCATTTTACGCGTTGGAGGGCGCATAACTAGGGCACATATCCCATATAACGGAATAATCTGATACTATGCCCTAGAGGTTGTCAAAAGGGAAAATCTCCTGAATAATTGATTTGCCTCGGCCGACTACAGTTGAAATTGCAGTAGGTCCTACGATTGATAGAAATACGTGAACTGAGAATTCAGGGATTTTGCGTAGGGAAGTAAAATTCGATAATTTGTCGCGAAAAACGGTAAAAGAGTCTCGTATAAGGGCGCCACTTTATCTTTGATCTTCATTTAATAGTAGATAGGGGGTATCGGAAAGATAAAGAGACCAATTTCCAAGCTTTTAGTTAATATGAACCTGTATTAATTCACAAAGGGAACTACCTTTATTGTTACGATGCTCGCCGCTGAATTGCTCGTCGCATCAGGTGGACCTACAACGGGTACTCACTAGATGTAAAGCTAGAAAAATAAGAACTGATTCCTGTAAGAAAGTATAAATTATCACTATGTGGTTACGTACAATTAAAGAAAAATTGGTTTAGCAAAATGAATTATAATGGACATAAATATAGGTTATACAGTACTTATGTACAGATTCTCCCAAAACTGAATATTAGATTCTATAATTGCTACAGCTAGTTCAAGGGTCCCTTGTATCCCTAAGATTAAGTTACGCTAATCATACAAGTGAACAATTGGTCATAAGGACCCTAATTGTTATACAAACGTAGATAGAGATAGAAAGTTCTGTGACAGCATTCTGCTCCAACAACTGCTTTTCAATTACTTTTTAATTGTTTTTCAATGACGCCTGCGGCCATAATTACCTTTTAATGAAATGCCGTATTCCAATGTATATACAGGGTGCGTCAAAATTTATATACAGTGTGCGTCAAAAATAAATATATAAGGTGGGTCAAAATAAATATACAGAGTGCGGCAAAAAAATGGCGGTTGGGATCAAAATGGTGGATATAGCGCTTGCGGCCTTCTTGGAATCCTAGGGGAAATCTAGGGGCTTTTGGCGCGGAATCTAGGGAATTTCTCCAGATTTTGGCGGGAATATTTGAACTTTGGCGGGAATATTTGAATTTTGGAGACCATATTGGACTTTAATGGTCGCCATCTTTGATTTTGTGGTGAGAATATTTAAATTTGGGGAATATCTAGTTATGTTTGCCGGACATCTTTGATTTCTAGGGTTTTTTCCGTATTATTGATGATGTATTACAAATTTACGAAGGAAATGTGGCATATGTGGATATTAGTATATAACCATTCGGTATATTGATGTTTATAGTCGAATGCCATGTATATTGTTCATTGTCAATTTACTGGAACTTCCGTGTAGTAAACAACTATGACCTAAGGCTACATATATAAGCGATAACCTCGAAAATGAGGTTTCTTGTAACAATAGTCTAGAACAATGGAAAAACCGGTTCTTCCACCTTGTGCTTTCAATTTTTCAGAATTTCCGTGGCCTAGTATACTGGAACATATTTACACTTTCATGAGGCCCCTTTTGGGTTCAATTTTAAACAAAGGAGTTTAGGCACATTGGACATTATTTTTATTTGCAGTAATTAATTTTTATCTAACATACTTTAACTTGATAACGGGTTTTTAATTTATTTATCTGTTAGATCCATCGTAATTGTGCAAATGTTCTTAATAGATTTAAAGTAATTATTGAACATTTGAGATTAGTTGAAATTTAAATAATATTTACATACTTTAATGTAATGGTCAAAATTTTAATAATATTGGATTTTATATTAATTTCTGCTAGATATGCATATCATTTGGAATCATTTGTAACAATGTACATGTACATGAGATAAATCATATTACTCAGATTATTTAAATTATAAGATATTTATAAAATTTTAGAGTTAATACTTAAATATAAAATTATTTAAAAATATTTCAAGAAATTTGAATGCGTAGCTTCAACTATAAGTGTACATGTAATTAGAAAATAACTTAGAATGCTACATCACCTGAGGCTATTTCAATGGCCATTTCACTCCATCATATGGGAATGCATCTCGCTTTAAATTTAGTTAACTAATGTGAAAGGTTGCTTGCGTTTTCATACTATCCTGAGACAAGTGCGCTTATGGAATTTTGGTAATATATAAACGGTTCACAAGTGCATGTTTTCCCGTTGTTATATTGGATTTCAATTGTGACACATTCTTCCAAGTTTCCTATTATATCTCCAATTAAATCTATTCTGGTAAGTAGATTTTTCTTAATTTAATTAGAATTTCATTTACACTTTGTATTATATACTATTCCGCTTGTATTTGAATTGCATTTAGCTTACATTCTAAGTTATTCTGACTTTTGTTACTAGAATTGTATCTAGTTTGCATTATTTAATAATTATTTTTCAGAAAATGTTCACCTGTGAGATTTGAACTAGTCATTCTCCCTCTTTAATAACTTCAAACATCACTGTTTATCTAGATGCAGTCTTATGAGAGGTAAAATGACAAACCATATATTTTTAAATTATTTTAATTGAGATTTCGTTATAGATATTGGAACAATAGTGTATTATAATAATTTCAAGAAAGACGCAGTGCTAAACGGTAAGTGATATATACATGTATTTAGACTGTGCTAAATTTTAATTTATACAATCTTCAACACCATTTAAATGCGTTAAATGTACAAAATCGTTTAGCAGTTCGGAGAATTTAAGACGCCACTACAAAAACAATTGCGCTTTTGGAGATGGTATGTTATAAATTTTTTAATTTTTTAGTAGTTTTTCAGCTAATTCTATTTTTAGTTGATGATGACGAACCGGCAGCCAAAAAGGCAGAACTCTTTGATGGGGGAGCTTCAACGAGCAGTAAGTGTTTGCATTCAATTCATACAGTTTGCTGAATAACATAATTACAGCAGTTATGACTGTGTACTGTGGGGAGTGCCACGAGAGTGTACTGAAAAGCACCAACCAGAGACATCTGCGAAGTGTGAAGCACAAGGCAGCACCCGCCAGAGCCCATCCGGATTTATGCTTAGGAACTTAAATCCGAATTCAAGTCACGTATTGCATCCTACCGTACAAATACCAACGAGTACTATATTAACCTTACGGACTTTATGGATAAAGTGAAACCGGCCATAAAAATACTTGTGGAAACAACAGTACACAAACATAATTCCGTAAAGGTTAATATGGAACTTTTTGGTTATTACCATCTCGCTGCACAACAGAGGGAAGATACAAAATCATTTAATACTAAAAATATTATGTTGATACCCAGCAGCGATATGGACGATGCAATTGTACAGTTCTCCAATATTATAGAGTACAAAATGAGCGAATTTGCAGAACGCGACTCCGGTGAGTAGTTGAATATTTGTAGTTTATTGCATTAAATGAATTTGTAAAATTGTTATCTGTATAAATTTTTCTAATATTCTCCATATATTTTCAGGGTGGAATCTTGTGTAGATAATGTTCCTGGAGGTGAATATTTGAAAATCAACCCCATGTGAGCGTCATCGTTCATCCAGCTGCCAAAGCCGATTGAGTACAACAAGGCCGTGGTGATATCCAAAGCAACGATGAATGCTGCTTCGCATGGGCGATTATCTCGGCACTCTACGCTCCACAAGGCAATCCAAAGCAGGAAAGTTCATATTCTAATTTTAAAAATGTTTTAAACTTCGCCGGTAGCGAATTCCCTGTGAAATTAATCGGTATAAAAAAATTCGAAGATCAAAATCCTATTTCTGTGAATGTGTATGGTATCGAGGAAAGCTTTGTACATGGCAAGGTTCGCTATGAAATTGTAGGACCCTTATACTATACACAAAACAAAAAACCAACGCATGTGAATTTGATGTTGATTGCTAATGGTGACGATCTACATTACTGCTGGATCAAACATTTCTCGCGGTTAGTGGCAAAACAAGTGTCACACTGTAACAATGCAAATTACTTTTGTGATTTTTAGTTGTGTTATTTTAAATCCTCCCAGCAATTAATGCGGCATACAAGATTCGATTGCAACGACATATACAACAAATTGCCTACTGTAGAACCTAGAGTTGATAAATTAGGGAACAGCATACCATATAATATTCTGAAATTCGAAAATTATCATAATAAACTCGCCGTACCTTTTGTAGCTTATGCAGACTTTGTAACAATTCTGAAACCAATTGCCACCGCTGAACTCAATCCCAATGAAAAATTCACCATCAAGGCATGCGAGCACGGGCCTTATTCATTTGCATATTACATTAAATGCTCGTTCGATGACAGTTTGTCAAAATTTGAAATTTACCGCGGACGCGAAATGGCAAACGAGTTCAGGAAAAGGGTGGAGGCAGATGTTCAAAATTTATATGATAAATATTTTGGTCAAACGAAGTCTATGACAGTCCTAACGCCATCACAACAAAAGCTGTATGACGCTGCAGCCGTTTACCACATTTGTAACAAACTTTTTGGCGAAAACGACATTAAAGTCATGGATCAGTGTCATCTAACGGGCGTTTGTCGCGGTTCAGCTCATTCCATCTGCAATCTTAATTTCAAAGTTCCAAAATACATTCCCATTTTTTTCCATAACCTCACCGGATACGATTCCCATTTATTCATAAAACATTTAGCAATAGAGAAAGAGAAGGTCGAGGTCATTGCACAAACAACGGAAAAATACATTTCATTGACCAAATAGATTCTCGTTAAGTAATTCGTGGATGCGTCCAGTAAACCGCAAAAGGTACATCTAAATTTACGCTTCTTAGATAGTCTTCGGTTTCTAAATTTTTCTTTGGATAAACTAAGTCAAAATTTAACTAACCACCAATCCAATGAAATCCAAAAATTCTTTGAAACAACTGATAAATTCAATTTGGCTAGACAGATAGAAGTGTTTCCATATCCGTATGTAGATTCATCTGATAAACTGAATCAGAACTATTTATCATCAGATGAGCAGTTTTACGATAAGCTGAGGGGAAAAAACATCTCTCCCAAAGACTATCTAAGAGCGATAAAGGTGTGGAACTTATTTCACTGCAAAATTTGGGGAATACAGTGATCTCTATCTACAAACAGATGTAATTTTATTAGCAGATGTGTTTCAGAATTTTAGATCGGTATGCATGGGTCATTATCAGCTTGATCCAGCCCATTATTACACTGCTCTAGGATTGAGCTTCGACAGTATGTTTAAAACAACATTTGTCGAACTCGAACTGCTAACGGACATAGATATGATTCATTTCTTTAAACAAAGTATCCGTGTCGGTGTAAGCACTTAACATCACCGGCGTGCCTGAAGATGCAGATGTGGGGTACGCTCTAGATATGGACTTGGACTACCCGGAGCATCTATATGACAACCGAAACTGCCTCCCGTACTGTCCTGGGCGAAAATTCCACCCGGCAGTCGTATATAAAAAAAAACTCATCCCTAGCTTATCAAACAAAACTCATTACGTCATTCATTATCGCAATTTGTAGCAATTTTTGGCTGCCGGGTTGAAATTAGCAAAGGTCCACATTAAGCGATCTCCATGGTTGAGAACATATATCGATTTAAACATCAATTTGAGAAATCGCGCAACTAGCAAATCAGAAAGAGGTTTTTTTCAAGTTCATGGTTAACTCGATATTTGGCAAGGCTATGGAGAATGTGGACAATCGAGTCGACATCAAACTGTTCACCTACGTGGGGGGGGGGG